>CAHIKZ030004120.1:605000-787500 GCA_903632075.3 Acanthosepion pharaonis
GTAAAATAACTTTAATAAAGACTGTAATTCAATAAGTGTGATTTACCATTAAGATACATTGGGAGGTACATTGTATTTTCTTAAGGCTTTCTATCTCTAGGCCAGAAGGCATTTTCACTGTTTAAAATCAGGAGTGTCTCCTCAAATACATGCACCTACTAAATATAACACTCATAGTAATAATAAGAAATAATGTTGAATATACCATTAATTCCTTAATAATAGATAAATGCAAAAATTTCAGATAGAGTATATCTGTAAAATGAAATTATATGAATAAAGATAAAGTTTTCCTTATGTCTTTATATATATATATATAAATATATGTGTGCGCGTGTGTGTGTAAATAAAGTATAAAATTTTTAACAATTAGAAACAAGAATAACTTAAAATTAATATTGTTATTTATTTAGTGACAGATCGACAAAAGAAATTCATTGTCTCTTAGCACATATTTATTAGTTTCAAATAGCATGTGGAAAATTTATACACCTACACCAATAAAATTTACTAAAAGAAGAGAATTTAACATATTGTAAGAAATGAAAAGATAACTAAACTTAGTTCATATTATCAGAAATTGAATATATATAAGATAAAGATCAAATGCAGATCAAATATGGATCAGAATTTGACAGGATGATAAAATAAAGAACAAATAGAAAACGTATATCAATCTAACATGTTTCTATTTTATTAAAGCTTCATCATAGATTGAGAGAAAACAGACAAAAAGAGAGAAACTTGTATTTTCAATTTTCTTTGGGTCAATTCTCATTGCTCAGACACATGTCATGTGCATTAAAACTGTAGATAATTTTATTTGTGTGGAAGTTTGTGAACATTCATGTCTCTCTAAGTGGGTATTGGACGACAATGTGTGTTTGTAATTGTGTATGTGTGCATGTCTAGTGGGAGTTCTAATGTCTTTATCTTTCTCTCAATCTCTGATGAAGCTTTAATAAAAGTGAAACATGTTACATTGATATACATTTACCATTTGTTCTTTATCATATATATATATATATATATATATATATATATATATATTTACACACACAACCTGTATATTATAACAGAAACATAGCTGGTTTAGCTATTTTAATTCTTGTTACAAATATGCATCAATTTCTACTCTCTAAAAATATCTCTGATAATAAAATTTAAAAATGTACATTCAGAATATGAATACAGTAAAAATACATTTACATTGGCAGATTATCTTTTAAAATCATTTAGACCATATTCAGAAACAAATAAATCCTGTTAACATAAAAACTATAAGCATTTAATATTAAAAATATGTTGACTTTATAGTGATAAAAAGCTGTGATTAATCTATACTGCTGAAAATGATTTACTTTTTAATACTAATCAACTTACAGAATTTACCTCCTATTGATCGATTTTCTAAGTATACTTTCAATTACTGTAATCATATAATTATCTTATGTCTAGCAGCTTTTATTCAAGTATATAAATAAAGCAATTACAACAAGATTAACCTAAGGCAGTAAACATGTGTTTAGAATCTCATGGTAGAAATTTTATTTTTTGAATTATTTAGTTTTATATCAAAATGAAAATTTGTCTGCAAGGAAATTAAATTAATGAAATTAATAATGCGCATCGTAAACTATGGAATTGTTATTAAATGGTATCTCTGAATCTTTTTCATGAACGTTAAAGAAACACTTTCCAACAAGCAAATAAATATAAATGTATCAAGGGAAATAATAAAGAGTTTAACAAATAAGAGTTAATTCCCTTTGTGTAGAATAATGTCTTGGTTCCGACAGTCACTGATTTCTATGACTAAAAGCTCTGCGTTGGACCATAATCAAACTATTACTATAGGCGAATGTGCTGAAATGACTTTTACCAAAACTGGAATTTAAGAATTATATTTTGTCTTTTTAAAATTTTTTCTTCGTATCTGCCTCTTGCTTAGACTGTAGTTCCTTGATTAAATTCAAGTCTATCAGACTGTAATGGAGACTGGAGCAACACTGTATTTTACATAGTTACCATAATTATGTGAAATACAATGTTGAATGAGTGACTTCTGAGTTGTGCATGCTCGAAATAGAACCCTGAGAAAACTGTTTTAAAAAATAATGATCTTCTCTTTTTTTACCCTACCTAATATTGAAATACAACATTATTTAATGTTTTAATTCTCTTTTTCTTTGAGAGGAAATAGATACTGAAACATTTACACAAATTCATTAGCTAATGTCATAACTGATAATGGAAGTAGAGCATTCTTTTGCTACTCTCTTGTCATTTAATTATGAAGAAATTCACATTTTCTTCACAAGACCCGTACCCTACATGTACTGCAGCTGTAGTAGTAGTGGTGTGTCTTGGACAAGCCTAAACCTCTCCAGGCTGGTTTGGACAAGAGTTTTCCTTCTAGACTAGTTGACAACTAAGGCTATAGGACTGTTCTGATATTTACCCATAGCTGGGAGGAGAAGAGATGGATTCATATCTTTCCCAAGGGTATTAACATGTAAATGAATGAACTCAACTGGAATTTGAACTCAGCTCTCTGATTCCTCAATCAAAGCTGCTAGCCATTCTCCACTATGCTTCCTTTTTCATGTGGTCACCTTAATGGCCTTTTTGTTATCAACCAAGAGTGAGATAGCTGATGCTGGGATACTAAGCAGGGGAAATGGATACCTAATTTCTCTAGGAAAATGTTCTGTTTAAATTTTATCAAAGATAGAATCAGAAGTTGACCTTTAATTTTTTTCACATTTATTGTTATATCAATTGACATTCATATTGGTAAAGTTTTTAAAATAAATAGGATGAAAAATAGTAGAAATCATTGCTGAATGATATTTTATTTTAAATTTTATTTTAATTTGTTAGTAAATGAATGAATCTTTGCAATTATCAAGTCCTTATCAGGTAGATCCATGAAGGTCATTGTTAATGGTCAGCTGTCTGAAGTCTATGTAATTAATACAGGCACACTCCAAGGCTCTCTCCTCAGTCCTACTCATTTTTTGCTTTAATGGTCTGCCTAAGAACATTCTGATTTAATAAATATATATGTAGATGACACTGGATGCACTTCCAAAAATCTAGATGATCAGAGCCTGGCAGCTGATCTATCCTCTGACCTGGCTATAACAGCTCATTCAAAGAAAGATTGGTTTGTAACATCCAATACTGCTAAAACAAAGTTCATAATGTTTCACCATTCTCAAATAGATCCTGAGTTTTCTTCAGTCATGATGAATGGTTACACTCTCAGTGAGTCTGAATGCTTTGAAAATCTATTGGATCTCAAATTCACTGCAGACCCCAAGTGGAATTCATATATATGATCTATTGCAAAAGAGGCTGGAACAAACAGTTGGTTCCTTGTCAAACTCTAAAGAATATCCAACTGCTTCTTCCATGCTTTTTATTTTGTCATAGGACCAAAAATGGTGTATTGTTGTCATATCTGGGCTGGAGATGCACAATACTCATTTTCCAGGCTTGACAGCTTTTGCATCTGTGTGGACCTATGAGTCATGAATTATTTTCCATCCTACAATTTTTTCCCACAGCTGAAACATTGTAAGCCTCTCACTACTCTATTGCTATTTCTATGACAAATGTTCTAACAAGTTCCACCAGTTCAGACCTTTACAGCTATGGTCCAACATACCACATATATAGCATTGAATCTTCTACATTCCCTTTGTATTCCATTTGGACAGCTTCTTCTCAAGAACTGCTATTTTGTGAAACAGAATCCTGAGCGGATGCCTCCCCAACCACTTGAGTCTTGAGTTAACCTTATCTATTTTTACAAACCTCATTCAGTAACACTTTAATTCGAGTGGTTTTTACACCTTGGGTGGGCAACAATAAAAAATAAATAAATATGTATGATGCAAAGATTTTGTTAATATGAAGTTGCTGATTTTTAAAACTCCTTTATCACTAAGAATTAAATTCTATAATATGATTTTTATTATATAATTCATTAAATAATTTTCATTATTGCTACCAAATTGTTTTACTGAAGTTTAATTACTTACAATATGAATTATTTAACCCTGTATAGAATTTGATATTTTCTGTGAAAAATAAAAATAAGATACATTCACAATATTAAGATCAGCAAAAAAACGTTGCTAATTAAAAAGCATATGGTTGAATTTATGGAACTGTTGTTAATGCTGTTATTTTAAAACATCAGTTAATTTAGTTTCTGAGTTATTATTTTATTCTAGTCTAACTCTGGAAAGAGATGAAGGCAATAAATGTGGCATTGTTCAATTTTACATAATAAGTAAATGGAAACATAGATTCTGTCAAGTATTGAATTATAGCAGCCAGCAGTAAAAACAACTATTTTTAACATTTATTTCTATATTTTAAGGCCAAGTAAACCACTATTCTGTCTCTCTCAGACTCTCTCTCACACACACACAGACGTGTGCCAACATAGTGAAAAAGCAACAGCATGAATAAACAGTTTTCATCTTGTATTTAAGAAAATGTACATACAAATAAATATTCAATCTCTTTTGAAAGTATAACTAACAGGGAGAAACAGGGAATTGTTAGAAACTATGAAACTCATTGTTAAGTAAACATCTGAGTGAATATGATGTTGCTAGATAAATCCAAGTGATTAAGTAATATATGTTCCTGTTTGTTCTTATATAAATGAAATATTTTTGCAGTTTAAATTTGATGGATTTTAAGTATAACACTATTTTTCCAATGAAAAACATCTGTGACATTTTGTTTCGGTATATGATTGTTACATTTGGCAAAAACTGACATTTGCTATCATCAGGATGTAAAAATCAATTTCTGAGTTTATTTTTACATGAATTACTCTTTACTTTTATTTATTTTGATTAAAACATCTTAGATTACTTACTGAAAAGATTGAAATACATGAGTACGTTTATTATATTTTTAATGATTTAAAAAATATTAGTAACAGATGCTTAAGAGCTTTTGTTGAAAGAACATAAGTATAAAATTAAACTGATTAAGTTTCTCTCTCTATTTATCTAATGAAGGGACAAACTTTAATGATGTAAAATGTTGATTCTAATGAAACATGTTATTTTCTTTATGAAACAATTATTATTACAAGCAATTGTCAACTAAAGAAACGCTGACAATATAAGTCTAAAAGAAGCAATAGGCTGCAACAATAGCAGATTAAAAAACAATAGAGAACCTCATTTTCTGTTTTACAATCCAATATTCATTGAATCTCTTGTCAACATTTGTTTGTAGTTAACAACTTTAAATCCAATGTTTTATTTATGATATGTTCCAATTAAATATGATTATTGTAATGAACTCAGAATGTCTGTAGGATTGACAGAAATCATTATTCTTACTTTGAATTCATTGTTGGGTATTTGGTCTCAAAAGATCTTTTGGAGTTTTCTTTTATTTTTTTTAATAATCATGAAACATATTCAATCAGATATACTCACTAGAATATTTGGTTTGGTAATTTAATTCATTCAGTATTTAATATCTGATTTCTAATTACAACAATGTGTGCAAATACTCTTTTGTATGCTGCTGATAAAAGAAGACTTTGGCAGGAGAAATATATTCACTGTATTTTAATTGATGAATTTACTTTTGGTAAATAAATGCACCAATGCGTATAAAAAAATCACCCAAGTAAATCTCAAAGAAATAAGCCTTTGAACTCTTTGTATTCAATTCTGCAGACTAAAGTTTTACACCAAATTAATATAATCTATTTTTTATTGCTTCTCCAATATCTTTCTCCTTGATTCATCTTCCTGCTCCTTTTACTACAATGATTATTTCTTTCATTTCTCCCATTTCAAACACACATTCTGTTTTATCAATTACTTGAGTTTAACTTTCTCATCATCCTTCTTTTTCCTCTGAATATGACTATTTCTTATTTCTTTTCTATACACATCCTTATGCTATTCTAAAGACATTAAATTTTACAAGACTACAACAGTAGATCAACTGCTGAAGATCAATTTCACTAGTAATGTCTTGTAACATGACAAATACTTGCATCATGATGAAGTGTATATCAGTCTGGCATTAAAGATTTTATAAGTATACAATTGTACTTAATAGCAGAGAAGTTAGAAGCTTATATCATAATAATCTCTTGATTCTTTATTATGAAATTAGAAATATAAATTTGGAACATTAAATAATTGCTATGATCAATAAGTTTTGGAGCAACATGACTATGAATTCTGTAATTTAAACCATTAAATGTAATTTTATAAGTGCTACCATAAATGGTTGCTGGCAAAAAGGGATGAACAGATTTCATCCAAAAGTTTCTAAAAGCTTTCTTCATTTTATACAAAAATCAAATGATAATATTTGATGAAAGTTTAATTTGAACATTTTATACAAATGCTAGGTGATGTCTGTCGGAATTTCTGGGACAAGGAGTTATTATTTGCATTCAGATTAATATTCTCATCAAATGCTAAATAAAGGGTTTAGTTTGAAATTTCCCAAAGGCAGCCACAGGGCAAAGTAGCTGAAATGTTGCAATGATAGCAACAAAGATGAATACATTAGTTTGAAAGTAAATAATTAATAGGTGATGTGAGTACCTTAACAGCATGTAAAATAGGACTGGCAAAAAGAGTTCAAACTCTGGCCCAGATAGTTTGCAGTTACTTCATACTAATGCTCTTTCTGTAAGTCAATAGTAAGCTAGTTGGAGTTGTTTAGTCATGTAAGGTAGTCCAGTCCCCATCTCCATGAAAATTTACAATTGCTTCAAACAATGAGTTGGTCTGTATGGATTGTTTGAGAAATGAAGACAAAAACCATTACCTCATGTCATGTGAAGTGTGAAGTGACTTTGCAGTCCCAATAATTCTATTGGTGACTTTGTTTTAGTTTAATTTAGTGTTTGTAATTGATAAAATAAGTAAAATTCTTTCACAAGCATGAAAATAAAAGCAATTAATAGAAGAGGTTCAGTTAATGTCTTTTTCAAAATCTAACCAGTAACTATTTCAAGACACATAAGTAAAATTTATAAAATTTCAAAGATAAATAGAATTTCAAAATGATATGAGAAATTTCAAAATTCCAAATGATATGACCAGAATAAAAAATAGAAATGTAAATGTTAAGTCTATTTTTTTGAAATGGAAATGCTATTCAAAACTTAATTTTATTGTCTTTCTTCTTTAAAATCTATAAAATTGTCAGACAAATAACATTTAATCATCATGCTACTAAACTGAAGTATATTAAGATTTTTTCTTTGAGCTGTATTAATCCAATATTTCCTTGTTTGAATTTAAAGAAAAAAATAAATTCAAAAGTATAAAATGAAGAACACTGACAGCAAATGGTCAGCATTTCATTGTTATTTACTTATGATATTTATTAAGACATTATCTGTATTTTGGAATTCCTAGAAAACAAGACCAGCAAAAATGCAATATTACTCCATAACCCCTTCTTATTTGTAAGCATATTTAGTCAACTAAAGAATAAAAACAATGTGATTACTGATAAACTATGATCAATATTGTCTGTATTGGAAGTCATTGAAAAAGTATAGTGAAGCCATTATCAGAACGAGCATACAGAAACTCTCTCTCTCTCTCTCTCTCTATATATATATATATATATATATATATGTAAAATAGATAGATCAGTTAACAAGGACAAATAAAAGGGTACAAGATAATCAGTATGATAAACATCATTAAATATTAAAACCATATGACAGAAATGAAGTACAGAGAGAAAGGTTTTAAATTTGGAATTTTCAGACACTCCTGTGTCCTTCATCAACAGACCAAGGAATAAACAGCGAAATGGGAATTACTCACATACAAAAACATCTCTTGTCAGTGAGCAATTATTTATATATATATATGTGTGTGTGTGTGTGTGTTTGTGTGTGTAGTGTGTATATTTATATGTATGAAGTGGATGGATTGGTTGGTAGAGCAGGGATGGGTGAAGGGATGCCAATGTGGTCAGTGCAATGGACATTTGTTGAATGTTGATTATTAGGATGGAGGTGAAGAGTGGAAAGTGAGGATTTTTGGGTTCTGAATTTTTGGACACTCCTGTGTCCTTCATCAATGGACCAAGAAATGAGTGGAGAGATGTGAATTGCTCACTGACAAATGTTTTTGTAGGTGAGTAATTCCCATTTCTTTGTTTATTCCATTGATAAAGGACACAGGAGTGTCTGAAAATTCCGAACTTCAAACCTTTCTGTCTGTGCTTCATTTCTGTCATATGGTTAATAATATTGAATAAATGTTTATTGCACTGATTATATTGGTACCCTTTCATTTACCCTTATTTTATTAAGTAACCTATCTATTTTACATATTATAAGAAGCACATATGGGCCCCTTTTTCTAATTCTCTCTCTCTTTATATATTTTGTATATACCTATGTTATGCACTTAAATGTTTGTATTTGGAAATATATAAGGTGGCCCAAAAGTTGCATTACCATTCAAAAACTATAATTTTTATATTTATTTATGATATGAAATAATGTTTCCTAACATGAAAATGTATCATTACAAAATCTTATTGGTATAATTATGGAAGATGATGTCAAGCAAATTTCCTTCTCTTACTGTTTCACCTGTGCAATTTCAATGTGATGTTTGAGCCAACCTGTACTTTACAATTCTAATGCAATATATTATATATTTGCTTTTCAAGAATTATTTTTCAAATTATTAGTTTATCTCCCTTTGAAGATCTTTTGGGTGGAGGAAACTTGAAGGAAAAGGGGTTTGGTCTGTTCGTATATCCAAATTCCAAAGAAGCTGTGTACATCTCAACCAAGATAGGAAAATAAAAATGGCTTTCAAATTGAATTTTGAGGCTAATTTATCCAGGGATTACCATTTCTTTATTTTTCTTATGCATGTGTTGGTGTCAGCGATTTGCACAGCTAAAATCATAGGCACCTAGAAATGCATTATCGAGACTGTGAAATTGTTTGATTGATTTGTTTTCTTCTATAGCTTATAAACCATATTTGAAGCCAGAATATATTTTTAGATTGTAAGAATTTTTTTTTGGAGGTGGGGAATAATAATGACTTAGTGATTACTAATCTTACTAATTCATTAGCTTGGGGGAGAAAATGTGGATTCATAACTTTCCCAATGGGTATTTGCCTGTAAGTGAATATAACAAACCCAGCTCAAGCTGGAACTTGGCTCTCTGATTAACAATTCTGAGTCATTATCCATTACACCATCTGCACATCCAAGATGATATTCTCAAGCAATCACCTATCTAGATACTGACTAAGCTTGATATTGCTTAACTCCAGTGATCGTACAAAATCTGGTGTTTCAATGTGATATGGCCATAAGCCTGCTCACACTGCTAAAGGTATGGGCATTTGGAAATACATTACTGAGATCTAATAATATCAAAGAAATTTAATCAAAATAAACCCAAATAACCAAAGTAATTAAGTAAAAACCTAATGAAGAAGTTGTGCAACAACTGACCTCTACATGACAGAATTTAACAAAACAAAAATACATTTTATGACTTAATACTTTTCATGAATGTTATAGTTTTATTGTATTTTCAAAGATTCAACTATTTTTATATGAATTTTAACATTGTAGAAATCAAATATTAGTCTAAATATTAACAAGAATTAATATTCCTATCACAATACAGTAGGTAACATCAAAGAAACAAAATACCTGATGTTTAAAATGAATTTTTTTTAAATGAAGCATCCTTGAAGCTTTTATTTTACTTTTAATTTCAAGTTAATGGATTAAATTTAATATTTCCAATGAGCAAATACTGTGCTATATTTCAAAACGAATTTAAATTGATTGAAAGGAGTTTTTTTTTAATTTCCAAAAATGGCTGATTTTAATAATATTTACAATTCTCTCATGAAAACACAATTCACCTTATTAAAAAGTCTTTCAAAAATAAAATATACGTTTCTGAAACTTTATTTGAGGAATATTAGCAGATTTAAAGTATAATTAATCTGATTTGAAACAAATATTACTTACTTTTAGTTTAAAATATCACAGAAATGCATTTTTTAACACAGAGGTAGATGTTTTTATGAGGTATTGACAGCACTATTGACAGCCGGAAATTTTTAATTTTTTCTAGTAAAAATTACTTGATGAATGAACACGTTTTTTTATATAATTTTTTTAACTACCTAGTAATCTTAAAAATTTAGGGAAATATTCTTTGTAATCTAATGTTTTATTGTATTTTAGGTACTTTGGTGGCTTTAAATTTACTATAGTTACTGCACTTATTTTCTGATACTGCTGTGTAGGACATACATGTTTACAAAATTGCAACATTTATACACACAAAAAAATTCAAAATTAATTTTAAAATACTGGGTGGGTATTACTGAGTTGTAGTAAGCTTTTCCATTTATGATTAGTAAATATAGTTTTTTACTTAACTGACACCTAACTGACACAGATTATTACAAAATTTTAAAAGATTTAAAACTTTATAAATTATTATAATTAAAATTAAAAAAACAATGAAAACAATTATTGTAAAAATTCATTATTCATTGAAAAAAACTTTTTTCTTAAGTCAATAGTATCCATAATATATCTTATTAATAAATGCAATTAAAAGCTTTTCTAATTAAATAATGTCTTAGTTTAATTACATTTTTTATTTTACAATTCAGCACAGATTTTTGATAACTTTTTTGCAAAAAGAAATTGATGATTTAAATTCTCCCAGAATTTCTGGTTAGAACTAATATGAACATTAAGCAGCACAAAAAAGAATTTCTCAAAATTTCAGAAAATTAAATAAGTGGTCGGTGGGTAACAGATATAAAAAAATATTTTACCAGAATTTTCCAAAAAAGAAACATTTCAAAAATAATTTTATTCATTTGTGAATAAGTAATAAGTTTCGAAAGTTTCATTAAAATTTGACAATTATTTGATTTTTGCAACAATTTCCTAATCAATGTGTTTTTCACTGCAAAAAGATACTAAAATTTCCTATACTAATTTATGGTCACCTTCTGACACAAGAAAAACAATTTTTAACCAAAATTTTGAAAGTTCTAAAAAGGAGTAAAATTATAATTTAATAATAAAAGAATCCTTAGTTCTTTACTTTTAATAATAACAAAGATATTGATGATAAAAAGTTTTTGGCACTTTTTCATCATGTATGTTTATTTTTTAGCAAATCTTGGGCAGTACTTACAAAACAGTTTATATTTGATACAATTCATTTTTTGTAAACAGTTGTATTTAAGCATTATTTCCTTATATACTACATGTCTGTTATAGAAAATAGCACATTTATACTTAAATTGTATTTTAAAAATAATTTACTATGTTTTAGTCAAAAATCCAGTAACACTTCCAAAGCACTTTCGCTGGTAGACAGGTTAGTCATTTTTTAATTCATAAAATACATGGTTACTGAAAAATAACTTATTTTCAGTGATTGAGTATTCCAAAACCATCTCATATTTTCAAATTATTTGATTGTGTGACTTTGTTTAAAAGACAATTTTATGACTTGACTGGCAAATCTAAGATAGATTATGAATACCTTTTGTAGTAACATTAATGCAAAGGGCTTGACGGTCTGTGACAAAGAACTGATGTCAATCTTAGCATTTTCATGCATGAGTTAGTATGATATAGCAGCACACCAGTAGGTTGATCAATTTTGTTTTTCAAAAGTTCTAAATAGATTAATAGATGAAGTGATATTGAACCTTAAGGGTATATTAGATGTCCATGTTTGAATACTCAATGACAAGACCACTATCTGCTAAATAGTTACAGAAAATATAAAGACACTTCTGGAGTTGAAACTGAAATGGGATATAGAATGCAGCAGATCACCTGTTAGGTGAAAACTTAAATAATCTGAACTGGTAAACTCTGAAAGTTAAGAAACCCTCTTCACTAAAAAATAAAAAAAAACATGAAAATATTCTAGCTTTTACTTTTATAATAAATTGTGGATTGAAATCAAAAATAATTTTTAGCGATGAATACAACAATGAATGCTTTTTTCCAGTGGTTGAAAGAAGAATATTTGAAGGAAAAGGTCCTCAAAAGTTGCAATGAAACTCACTATAAAAATTTACTCTATTGATTATATTATGGGATGCTTTTCTCCAAAATGCAAAAGTAGTCAGCTCACCTTGAAAGTTGAATGAATGAAATAGCATATCTTGGCATTGTAAAGGGTAACCTTAGGATTCAAATGCTTAATAACTCAAGAAAAGGATACTGCAGCATAATAATGCACCTGTCACAATGCACATTCCATTTCAAATCAGTTTGCAAGTAAGTGAATCAGCATTCTAGAATAGCTGGAAAATGTTTCGAGTAAACTCACGAATACTTTATGTAAAGAACTGTAAAGAAAACCAGTGACTCAAGACTTTTTACTTACAATGATTCATTTTATATGAGAAAATAGAATAACACCTGAATTATACCAAGAGATTGCACATTTCAATCAATGCTTTAAAAAGGCTCAAGCAACACTTCCAGAAAATGGAAGGATCACAAAAAATTGTATGTTAACTTTTACTGTGGAAATAAACAGTATTTGTTTTACTAAATGTCATTTTTAATAAAAAATGATATATTTTTGAAAGTTGATTTTTGTAATTTTACTTTGTGTTTATTAAAAACAGGTTTTCATTCACACTTATTTAGTTCTTAACTCTTCATCCATTTAAATATGTAAAGTAATTTAAGCAATAATGTATTTTTTTGAATTGAAATTATTTCTTATGTTATTTTAGTGGGCACACACGCTTGATTAAATGCCACTATTTTTTTTGTTTTTTTTAAGTGAAATTAAAATCTACTGGCTGAGATCATTGAAAGTCTTATTTTGAGGATATAGGCAAATAGATATTAATTTCACTGTTAAAAACAACAACAAAAACAGGGATTTCTATTCAAACACATACATGCACTCAAATAACAAATACATTGGTTATTCAAGAAATTTTAAAAAATATGTTTGCATATGTTTGGGTGAATTTTACTAAATATATTTTAACAGAGGATAAACTTATTTAATTTTTTTATGGAACTGAGAAAAAAAAAAAACAATGTAAATTTTTTTTATGTAGCTTCTTATCTATGACTTTACACCTAAACATATTTCACATACCCTTATCAAGATGTGGTTCATAGCCTTTTCCTTCCCACTAGTGTGTGCTGAAAGAAGTGTGCTGGTAACTTCAAATGAATCATCTCCAACAGTGGTGATGGTCAGTGAATCTTTGCTGATGTCAAAGACTTTTCTAAAACAGACTTTTCTGTGTACAAACTCCCCAAAGACTTTAATTCAACTAAAGACTATTTTTATTCCTTTTTAACACCTTTGAATTCATGTACATATGTTTGTAAATACAAATGATTTATTTAACAGGTATACCCATGTTTTCATTATTTTTATTTCATTACTGTTTGAAATTTGGACATTTAGATTTTTAATATAAAAAAAACCTGGACAACTAAATTTTGTACAATATCTATAAAAGTAATAAAAGTAATTAAAAGCTTTTCTAATTAAATAACTCATTATTTTGATTGCATTTTTTATTTTATGATTCACAGCAGATTTTTGATAAATGGAGGTCCAGTTTTACAAAAAAAAAAGATGATTTAAATTCTCCAAGAACTTGTCCTTATAACTAATATAAACATTAAGCACTATAAAAATAATATAAACATTAAGCACTATAAAAATAATATAAACATTAAGCATTATAAAAATAATATAAACATTAAGCACTATAAAAATAAATTTCTCAAAAAAATAAAATTAAATAAGTTGGTTAACAGATGTAAAAAAATATATTTTTGTCAAGATTTTCTAAAAATTAAACATTTCTAAAATAATTTCCTTCATTTGTGAATAAGTCCTGAAGCTTTCATTAAAATCTGACAATTATCTGATTTATGCAATAATTTCCAAATCAATGTGTTTTTCACTTCACTCAAATTTTCCATACTAATTTATGTCCCCACTTTGACACAAGGAAAAACAAAATTTTATCCAAAACATTGAAGGTTCAAGAAAGAATTAAAAAATATATTTAATAACCAAAAACTCCTTTTGTCTTTCTTTTCTCTTAATAATAACAAAGATTTTGACCATAAAACTTTGTTTTTATTAAGTTTTGGGCATTTTTTCATCATGTATGCTCATTTTTTGATTTAACGTACAGCCAGATAAATGCATTTTTAAAAGTAAATATTTTGTGACTCTATCAATGTCTTGTAGCAGCTATGTAGACTTGAGATGGCATAGTGATAAAAACATTTAAAAAACAGTTCACTTAAATAATTAATAATGTCCAAGTCAGTACTTAATAATAATAGAATTATTTGATAAAAATTTAATATGTCAGTTGTTCTTTGAAATTACTTTTTGATTCTTACCTGGTAAGCTTTTCAAGTAACATTTATATTTTTTCTTGAGAAGCAATGTTATTGCTGATGTTCTTTTTCCAAATTAACATTACATACCATTTTTCTTCAAATTAACTTTTTCTCTTTAGATAAAAAAACTTCCTTCTATTCAACAAAGGGAAATTAATTTTTGAGCATCTTCTTATCAGATAATCTTCATGGGAGACTATCTTGTAAAGTGACATTTTTCTTCTCAATCTTTCTGAAGTAAGTTTTAAAAACTGACAATTTTCCCACTCACCCTTATTCTGTTATTTCTTATTTAATTTTTTAACAAATTTATTTTAGGAAAAGCAATCAGATTACTCCCCTGTTTTTGTTTTGGTTACATGAAATAGACATCAGTTGATGTCTATTTCCTATGGACATGAACTTTCATTTTATCCTTAGTAATATTGCTTGTACATGAGTGCACACATACACACACACACACACACACACAGAGGGAGTATAACAGTGAAACTAATGTACCCACATACCACAAAAAATGCTGGCAATTGTTAGAAATATTGAGATGAAACAAAGATTGAGAAACAAAAATAAAGGCCAATGAACCATTTATAACCCATTCCTTTACTAATATGTTTCTCAAAAAGATTTTTTGTTAATTTTAAACAAACATATCAATTACATGCATTTCACTTCATTGCCAAAGGAAGTTTCAGAATTTGAATTCACAAATTAAGTTTGCAGAAGCCACTGAAGTGTTTTTGCACAATTTCTTAGTTGTAATAACTTAGTTCTTAAAAAGATTTCTTTGGTTGTCTTTACTTTTGATATCAAATTGGTAAAATGGGAAAAGAGCCTCAATTCATGTGCTGTGGATCTCATTTCAGAACTCACAACTAAAACAGAAGTTACTAATGAACTGTTTAGTCAATTGTTTAAGAAAAAAATTGTAGAAATTTCTAAAACTAAGAGCAAGAATCAACCCCCCCCCGGTCCCCAAAAAAGTAGATGTGAAAAAGAATGAAAGAAAAAAAAAGAAAGCTCTTTCTTAAACAGATGGGGATGGTGCAGGTCAAATTTTTCAGCCAGTTAAAAATAATAATTCTCTGGGATTGTAATTTCAGTAAAAATAATTAACTCTAACAGCTGAACTGACCATATTTTGCTTTCTTTTTGGGAAGCTTGTAGATTTCAGTTTCTTAATTTTTACTTTTGTGTTTTTTTTTAATTTAATTCCTTATTTCTTTCTGCTAATATTGGGTAAAAAGGGAAAAAAATGTAGAATCTTCTAAAAATTTTGACTTGGCAAGCATAGGTATGTGAAGAAATTCTTACTTTATTAAATTCTTAAAATATTAAGTTCTTTCTACTCCCCATTACATAAAATAGTTTACTATTTTCCATTTCCTCATTTAGTTAGTGACTAATGAGCATTTAATTTAGTTAAAACTTTATAAACTCATTACAGTCCTTTTGCCTGCCAAAATAACCTGTAAGTGTCTTCCTAATGCTAACTTTCCTATTCAATAGTTATGTCTTAAGTAATATTAATTCAATGGGGGTAGGAGAGGCTTGTGCATCTGTGAGCAGCCATTGTAACCCCAGCTTCCATCAGTGGTTCTTTTAGTTCTGACGAGTGAGCAAGTATGTCTCTGTGCCTGGACACTCTGCTTAGCCACACTGATTTTGATCCAAGGAGGGCTTCTGTTGCTTTAAATTCTGGGTAGATTATACATGTTCACTCCAGGTTGTATGCCTGCATTTTCTTCTTTCCTGAATTGTTTTTCTCTTTTTTAAGGGTACTGGAAGTAAATGTTTTCTGGGTTGGTGTTAACTGCCTAATAGTTAAGGGTCTAAACCTCTTACACTCCTATAACAGCACACAGTAACCCTCTACCTCGAGTGTTTTTTTGGTCATGACTTGGGTGAACATTAATATAAATAATTGCTTTAATACTATATTTCTTGTGAAAGTTTTGTTTAATTAAGTACTTTGAGAATCCATTATTTTAGATTGCAGTCTTATTTGTTCAAGCCTTTCTTGTGAGGCACTCAGATACATTTGTCTATTAAGCGATCATTTTGCTTCAACTTGGTCTTGAGATATATTAAACACAAAATTTTTAACATGAAAAGATATTGAGTAAAAAGCAATTATGTAATGCCAAGAATAATCAATGAATCAGAGACTATTAAGCATTTAAAAATATAAATAGAAACTTTTTTCCACAAATTAAAATAATGCTCATATATACACTATAAAAACTATCAGAAAAGTTCAATTTAAAATTAACATACATAAATAGCTTCAGTTAAAAGAAATTCTACAATTATGAGTATTATTAATTTGGCATGAAAGACATATGTACATATATAAATAGTGTACACATGCCATAAAAAATGAAGGCTATTTTACAATAGTCTGTGATTGAACATTTCTTCTAATGTACTCAATAGAATAGGTATTATATGGATGATTACATACTTTTGCCATATTTGGGTTCATAATATACTTTTTTTAAAGGGTTTATAGTATACTTTTGTTCCATATATGATAAAGCAGACAGAGAAAGATGGTATCATTGCTACATCTTTATAAATTTTATCTTATCTAATCATGAAGTATGGCATAAATAAATACACAACAGTAATTATTATAGTGTTGATACTTGTCAGATTAACAGCAAAAAGAAAATAATTATCTTACAATAAAATGAATGAAAAAGATCAAATACATCAAATTATTTTAACTTCAATTAATAAAAATTATTAAAAATAGCATCTGTTATTTAAAAAAAAAGCATTAAATTTCATATTACACTAGCAGTAGTTTATTTTTTTAAAATTTAATTTTAAATATCTCTGCTTTCACATGTTTAATTCATTTTCCCAGAGTTTTGAGGGATTAGATTTTTTTTTGTTTTTGTTTTTGGGATGGAGATTGAGGTTTGGGTTGAAAGAGATACAATATCATCACAAATACAAAAAACAAAAGTATAAAACAAGAAAATTACTGCAAGAAAATTCATTAAATTAGAAAGAGGGCATTATGGGTAATTTCATAACTGAAAGGCATTAAAGGTTTTCTTTCTTTCATTTAAATTTTTGTTTTTTTAAAAAAGAAAACCATATTTTGTTTCTTGTTTGGTTCTTTTTTTAGTGGCTCCTTTGCTGTTGAGGGATAAAATGTTTTTTGCATTTAAAAAAATAGTTTTGTGTGCCTTTAAAAATGCGAGCATCCTCCAAGGACACCTTAATAGGTTGTTGGTTTGAAGAGTCTTCAGTAAAAGTGAATTAGATGTTAGCAAGAAACTCTGTAGAAAAGAGGAATTAAAAATTAAATCAACAAATAATAATATGGATGATAATAATACAAACATTTAGTGATTTTTTCTTTTTAACTTAAATATTTTTAATATAAAAACAATTTGAATTTTACAAGTATATAAATAATATATTCAAAACATGATTTTTATTCACAAATACACATTTTTAAGTAATAAAACATGTTGTTGATATTACATGGTTATGTTTTAAAAATTAGGAATTTGACAGTATGTAAAATGTCGATTGATTGATTTATTGATTGAGATTTGCAGTATCAGTTTATGTACTATTTTTCTTTAGATATTATTACACATAAAACATAAATTAATATTAGTTTCTGTTCAAAGTTGTTTATCAATGTTATTTGATATCAACTATAAAAATATTTTATTAATGTTTTGGTTTTAAACTTTATGATTTATTTATTTTGAGAGAATAATAATATTAATTCATTCAATTTTTATAATACAAACTCATTTTGTATAAAAATGATTTGCTTGAGAGAATATACACTTGTTATCTTCAATATTGAGTGTACTTTTTATCACAAACTTGGATTATGCTGAGTATTGAAACAAGCTAAAAAGAAATGCTCATGTAGTTATTACTTTTGCTATTTGTTTAATTATAATGGTCAGACATTTGACTTACCAACTTTCAGATATTGGAACCAATAGACTGCAGCAAACAAATGGTTTTCAGACAACATATTTTACAGATTAAATCATTTAAACAGAATTTAGAAATATAAAACAAATAAAAATTAGCCTTCATAATTAAGAAAAAAATGAAAACAAAACCAATGACAAACTAATATCTGTCTGTTTAAGGTTTTCTCTCTATAGCATTGTAAGCATTGAGGCTTCTTGCTCTTTAAAACATTTTAAAATTCTAGCCCATCTCTCCAAATCTTATTCTGTTTAAATTATACACAAATTTTTGGCTTGACTGGTTATTGAAACAACAATATTTTCAAGTATTTTCATGGCATTTGGCTATGATAATTAGATTTCTGTAATAATCAAAGTTTTAAATTCAAATCTTTTTTGTTGTTTATTTTATGAATGAGAATCAGAGGAAGAAAGCATTGTCTGGAACCTGTTGCAAACCATGTGGAATTATACTGAATGTAAACTAGAGGTTAAGTGAGTGCAGCAAAATTTGGAGGTTGATATAGAATTCAGTTGAAATGACTTGCTTATTTTGATGCAAGTGTTCATACATATATTATAAATATTCATATTTATGAGTTAAAGATGAACACTATATGAATATTTATATATTATAATAATATTCATAAATGTTCATATTTATCAATTAACAAATAATTAAGTGTCAATAAAATTAATGGTCCATATATCTGATCTATTAAATCTATTCAAAAGAGAAGTATCATCCTAAAGGCTACAAAATCATTTATTTGGGACGCTATTTTTATTTATGCAAGTTTATTTTAAAACTAACAAAACTTGTTTAAAATTTTTTATTTAATTATTCTGCAGTTTAAATTATTTTTGTGGGTTTCAAGAGGAAAATTTGAAAATTGTTGAATGCCTTCTGAGAACTTTCAAATTTCATAAGTCATTATAAAATAATTTTATTTTTGTGTTGTTTACATTTGTTAAATAGTGACACTAAATCAGAATATAAGAAAACAATGTTTTAGCTTTTAATTTTGTAAATATATTCAATTTTGTTTTTTTTGATAACAAACAATTATAGACCAATTTTGCTGAAGGGAGTCAACACAATGTATTTAATCTTATGTTGAGAATTACAGCAACAATCTAAAACATGAAAAGGTAAACTAACAGGTGATACACATTTTAAGAAGTGATGCAAAAATTTGCAAGGTAAAGTTACTTGATTATCTATGGTATTTAATATACCATGTACAGGGTCACTCCTTTTTGCAAATATTTGAACCAGGTAGATATATAATTTATAGGGACTAGCATTTCTCATTTATTGCTGATAGAATTTGATCAATAATAAAATATGTAAAATATATATCTTTAAGTTTTTCATAGAAAGATGAAGTTAATTTTTTAAAAGTCATATAAACCATAAGTTTGCTGCTGGTATCCATCTTATTAGTCCTAACACTGACTTCTTTGTTTATCACCAAATAAACATCTATAACAAGTAGTACTTATACTTTAAGTAAATATCTTTCAGACATTTATACCTGGATTCCTAAATGCAAAGTTTTCAATATGGTTTACGCTAATAACTTGGCCAGGCAATAGTAAATTAATATTCTCTCAAGCACATCAGAATAGCAAAAACACAGACCAGTATAAAGAAAGACCAAATATGGATAGAAGAGAAAGAAGAGAGAGAGAGAGAGACATATAGAATGATAGATACAAAGAAGGAAAGAGAAGATATCAAAAAGAAATATAGGATAGAGAAAGAAAGTTAGAATGTTTTGGAGAAAAGAAAACAGAGAAGAAATGGTTGAAGAGCAAGATAAAAAAATAGATAAAATTAGACATATTGAATACACAGAGCAGGAAAGAAAGAAGGTGAGAAAAAGAGTAAAAAGCAGAGAAAAAAAGAGAGATATGACTAAGTTCATAGAGAGAAAGAAATAAAAGAAGTAGAAAATCCAATGGAAAGTGAGAAAGAGGGAAGCAGGAGAGAGAAAAATCTTAATAGAAAGAGAATAAAAAATTTCAAGGATGAGAGAGAAGAAAAGAGAGAGAGAGAGAAAGAGAGAGAGAAAAAAAGAGAATGTTTTGGAGAGAAAATATACTGAGAGAAGAGAAGAAAGAGAATATCAAGAAAGAGACAAATGGAAAAGGGAGATCAAGAAGAAAGAAGAAAAAGAATGACAAAAAAAAGAGATGGTTAAGATGAGAAAACATTGAAAAAATTTGAGGAAATGAAAATAGAAACTTTATAAAAATATATAAATGCAACCAGAAAAAAAAAGAGAAAATCAAGAAGAGAGACAAATGGAAAAGGAGAGATCAAGAGAAGAAAAATGACAAAAAAGAATGGTTAAGATGAGAAAACATTGAAAAAAAGAAATGAAAATAGAAACTTTAAAAATATATAAATGCAATTGAAAAAAGAGAAGAAAGAGAATATCAAGAAGAGAGACAAATGGAAAGGGAGAGATCAAGAGAAAAGAAAAAGAATGACAAAAAAGAGATGGTTAAGAGAAAACATTGAAAAAAAAGGAAAGAAAATAGAAAAAATATATAAATGCAAATGGAAAGAATGAGAAAGTAAAGAAGAAAAGAATGACAAAAGAGAGTTAAGAAAAACATTGAAAATTTAGAAATGAGAATAAAAAAAATTTGAGAGAGAGAAGAAAGAAATTCAAGAAGAGAGACAAATTCAAAGAGAGAAGAAAGAAGAGAGTTAAGATGAGAAAACATTGAAAAAGAGAAAGAAAATAGAAACTTTATAAAATATATAAATGCAATTATGAGAGAAGAGAAGAAAGAGAATATCAAGAAAGAGACAAATGGAAAAGGGAGAATCAAGAGAGAGAGAAGAGAATGAGTTAAGAAGAAAACAGAGAAAAAAATTTGAGGAAAGAAAAAAGAAAATAAAATATATAAATGCAAAAGAGAAGAGAAGAAAGAAATATCAAAAAGAGAGATGGAAAGGAGAGATCAAGAGAAAGAAGAAAAGAATGACAAAAAAGAAATGAAAAACATTGAAAAAATTTGAGAAATGAAAATAGAAACTTTATAAAATATATAAATGCAAATGGAAAAGAAGGAAGAGAGAGACAAATGGAAAAGGAAAGAAGAAGAAAGAATGACAAAAAGAGATGGTTAAGATGAGAAAAAAAGAAAAATTTGAGAAATGAAAATAGAAACTTTATAAAATATATAAATGCAATTATGAGAGAAGAGAAGAAAAGAGAATATCAAGAAGAGAGAGACAAATGGAAAAGGAGAAAAAAGAATGACAAAAAAGAGATGGTTAAGATGAGAAAACATTGAAAAATTTGAGGAAATGAAAATAGAAACTTTATAAAATATATAAATGCAATTATGAGAGAAGAGAAGAAAGAGAATATCAAGAAGAGAGACAAATGGAAAAGGGAGAGATCAAGAGAGAAGAGAAGAAAGAATGACAAAAAAGAGATGGTTAAGATGAGAAAACATTGAAAAATTTGAGGAAATGAAAATAGAAACTTTATAAAATATATAAATGCAATTATGAGAGAAGAGAAGAAAGAGAATATCAAGAAGAGAGACAAATAGAAAAGGGAGAGATCAAGAAAAGAAGAAGAAAGATATGACAAAAAAGAGATGGTTAAATGAGAAAACATTGAAAAAGAAAAGATAAAGAGAAAAAAGAAAGAGAATATCAAGAAGAGAGACAAAGAAAAGGGAGAGAGATTGAAGAGAGAAGAGAAGAAAGAATGACAAAAAAAGAGATGGTTGAAAAAGAAGGGTATAAATGCAATTATGAGAGAGACAAGAAAAGAAAGAGGAGAGATAAATAGAAAGGGGGATCAAAGAGAAGAGAGAAAGATATAAAAGCAATTATGAGATAGAGAGAGAGAAGGAAGAAAGATTTTTTTGAAAAAGAAAGATATAAATGCAATTATAAGAGTCAAAGCCAAGAAAATCTAGAAGAAAGATAAATGAAAAGAGAGAAGGAATTTACAAAAGAAAGGTATAAATGCAATTATAAGAGAAGCCAAGAAAATCTAGAAGAAAGACAAATGAAAAGGGAAGAGATAGAGAGAGAGAGAGAGAGAGAGAGAGAGAGAGAGAAGAAAGTTGAGAAAGGAAGAAATAATTATCAAATAGAGGAGAGAATAGTTTAATACCTGTGCCAAGATTCACTGGTTCTTGGCATGTCCAGCCACAGCCATTGGCACAGCACTTGAGGTGACCATCGCAGTGAGTGTCGGCAGTACAGCTCTCCATACAGGCAGCCTCAAAGCCGATAGCTGCAAGTGCCTGGGGGCAGCTGCCTGGCTTGGTCACAGCATTGGCACGTAGATAGTTACATGTCTTTAAACACTCCCCTTCATCCTCCTAGAAAATAAGAAAGAATTATGGGAAAATGAAACAAATATTGAAAAAAATAAATAAAATGAGAACTCTTCTTGAAAGAAAATGTTATTAACTCATAAATTTAAGAGAATTAAAAACAAAGGTATGAATAGTGTTTGTTTTGGTACAGAAAAACTATTATGGGTCATGTTGTAGCTGTAATTATTGAAGATTTCACGCAAAGAAAATAAAATAAAAATCTGAAAAAAACAAAATCTCAAAAAACAAAAAAAAGACAAAAAATAATTACAAAAACTCACAAATATGAAATGACTACTATTTCTTAACTAAAATGTGAAACCATTTCATTTTCAATGAATCTAGGTACAATAGTGAAGATTTCATTTGAACAATTACCATGAAAGTATTGATAGAAAAGTCACAAGGAAGCTACATTATGGTGGTGGGAAAGTGACTGAAGTTGAGATACCAGGTCAGGACCAATAATATTACTGATTTTCCTTTAGATTTTATCTAGAATCTCTAAATGTATAGCAGAAGCACCAGACTAGATGAATATAAATATGCAAGATAGATTTGGGGAGAAAAATTGTCTAGCATAACACAGTGAACCAACTTTCTTTGCAGCAAACCTTGCAATGGATTCAATCTGTCCACTTCATGTCACCTGAGAATGCAAGCCTGAGAAGACAATGAATCACTCTCATGAAGGTTAATGTCAGCCATGAAGAAAATTTTCAGGTGATTTATAGAGAGAAGTTTCATTTTGGAGTTGTTAAAGTTAATGAGTAATTCATTGTCCCAGTTAACAACAGACAGTAGGTCATTTTTTAGATCAGTTACCAATTTGACCTTATCAAACTTAGTATCAAGACAAGAGTAAATGGTTGTGTCATCAGCATAGATGCATAGATATCAATTTGAGAACTGATGTCATCAGGAAGGTCATTGATGAAAGTTAAGAACAAAGTAGATCCAAGGATAGAGACCTGAGGGATACCAGCATTAGTACAAAAAGACCTAGAAGAATGACCATTCAGGACAACTTTCAATTTTGTGATTTGACATGAAAGACTGAATCAGTCCAAAAATTCACGTAGAAATATAGTTTTTCAACTTATGAAGAAGATCAGTATGCCAAACCCTGTCAAATTCTTTTGAGATGTTCAAAGCAACGGCCCAAGCTTCACCATTCTTATCTAAAGATTAATAGACTCTTTCAGCAATAATCATTAGTACTTGTCTGAAAAAAGGATCTGCTACATGAGTTGCTTAACCAATTTAGAATTGATTAGAGTCTCCAATAGTGTCTCCAATAATTTTCAAAAAAGAGGTAGAAGGCTGATAGTTTGAAGGGTCAGATGGTTCACCTAAGTTCTTAAAGACTAGAACAACAGAGGAGGATTTCCAACAAGCAGAAAAGCAAGCAGCAGTGAGGCATTTATTGTACAGTTTGGAGAAAACAGAAACCAGTTTGGGAGCACATTTTTTAAGAACTATTACAGGGATAGCACCAGGTCCACATGCTTTTTTGGGAATCCAGATTAGAGATGATAGGAGAAACCATTAAAGGAGTTATATGCATATCACTCAACAAAGACTCAGTTCTATAAGGATTATTCAGATGAGTCAAGAGTAGAGTTTGAGGAAAATTTACAGGAAAAACAATCTGCTTTATTATTTAACACTTCAAACTGAATGAAGAAAGGAAGAATAGAAAACATACTCATTCTATCAGCAAAGACTCAGTTCCTTTGAGGGCATGTTTACATTTATTAAATGTAGCTATGAATCAATCTGTTGAGATTGAAACTTTCATGCTGGTTTATAAAAACTTAACATACATTCATACTAATATATGCAGTCTGCTTATATCTTTTTATGCAATGTACAGTAATCCCTTAGTGTGGCTAATGTGTACATTGGTAACTATAAAAAAAAATTCAATTGCTATGGTTAAACTGAAGAATGTATTACTGCACTAAGTGAATATTATGTATGCACTAATTGAATTTTGGTAGATAAAAATTTTAGCACACTAATCAAAAGCACATTAATCAAATGCACATTAATTGAGGGATGCCTGAGTCCCTACAGGACATAGACAATCATGACTCTCCACAACATCCTCTTTTTTTTATTATTTTTAGTAACTTTTGACTCTTTACTATTCCTCTTTGCTGTTCTTCTGCCATCCCAAATCTTTAAGTTGGTTACTTCTGCTACTTTTGCCTTCACCATATCATGTGAATATTAAATTCTCCAGGTCCTATTTCCTCATCATTTGTCATAGAAATTTCAACTCTTTCTTATTGTCAATATTCCTTGTTCTTCACATTTTTTATTAAACCTCTTTGTTACTTTTATGTTCTGTCAATGGTACTCTTAGCATATATATATATATATATATATATATATATATATATAATAAAAATATAGTTTTAAGACATGCTATATTTATGGATAAACATGTTCAATATCAGAGTATGTAAATATAAAAAATATAAAAGGAGATACAGGTTAACACCAAGAAAATTGTGTTCAAATTCAACTATTTCCTATCTTAGTTTTGACTTCAGTATCCACACACAGACACACACAAAACACAGATATATATATATATATATATATATATATATATATATATATATATATATATATATATGCACATCTTTACATTGCATGCATGTATAGATATGCACATATATATGGTTTATATAACTTCATATACATATATGAACAAATGTATTAATACATACACATATCTCTAAGCAATAACAGACTCATACACAAGTACTTTTATATAGGTATAATCATATTTGCATCAAAATACATATGTATATATACTGTATGTGTTTGTTTTCCTTCACACACAAATAGATTATATATATATGTGTGTGTGTGTATATACACACACATCATATATGTTGGTGTGCATGTGTGTGCACACCATGCACACATGATACACTCAAAGGGGAAAATGGTTTATGAGTGCATAAAGATTATATTAAGTGAATAGAATAAAAGCAGCAAATAGAAAAAAAATGATGCAATCTAATTCATGTAGCAAATAAAACTTGTGATTTGTGATCATAAACTATTTTATGGCCACTATAAACAATACTTATGTGGGAAATGGTTGCATTATGATGTTGCTGCTTTTTAAAAATATCTGTGGTATTCTAAGACTGTGGGGATACATGGCTTTTAGAGACAGAACTTGACTCAGGATCAAAGGTGAAACTAAATTCAGACTCACTTTAGGAACCAAAAGATGATAATGTTTTGGTTATATTACTCTCACTTCCTGTTAATAGATTAAATTTATGAATAAAAATGATCATTTTAGTGTTGTAAGTGCTTTTTTAAAATATCTTTGTAGAAGCTCAAATTAGAAAGAAAAAATACTATTATTATTTACAAAGGTTATTTTAGTACAAAGCCACAATTGTGCAACAGCCAGGTAGGACTGATCTAACTTCTGGGCAGCAATGGTCAACTAGATTAGCTTGTTACAATTATTCCATAGCTTGATGCCTTAATTTCATTAACACAGTTATTAAATGATTCTCTTCACATGGAGTGAATTTGCTTAAAGATTATTCAAATTGGGTGAGATTCAATTCCATTTTCTTTTTGGATGACATCACATTTTTGGCACAATAGTTAAATATTTTAATCATAATATATAATTTTATATGATCAGAAGCAAATATAAAATACAATTGAATTATATGCCAAAAACTGATCTGACATTCAAAGCAGAACTATTTCCTATCTTCTTAGCTAACAAAGAGAAATGTGTTGAACTGCTGTGTCAGATCTATTTTATATGAAGATGAAGAAGAGACTTAAAGAAACAAAGATGTAATTCTACAGACAGATGCTGAGAATCCCATAGACAGATTATGCAAGTAATGAGGAAGTTTTAAAGAAAATGGAAACTAAAATTAAATCTGTGAGGAAATTTTCCAACATTCACTGCTATTGGGGAGGTTAGATATTGCACTGCAGTTCAACACTTTTCTTGCTTTCTGACAATATTTTCTTATACCTTAATATTTTGCTTATATCCTGAAAAACAACTTTCACTATTCCTATGTAATCGATTCCCTACCACATTTTCCATCATCTGTTATAACCCTTCCTTCCCAAATTTCTGTACTTGCTTGATTTTGACGTCCTCAATACATAGTTCATACTTTGAAATGTCTCTTTTGCTGACTACCAAGCATTTTGTCTTTTATTCTTGTTTTATATGACTACACCTAGTGTAAGAGTTCTTTCAGTTTCCTTTGTGAGTCTGATATCAACACTGTTTTATAGATGCATTGGTAAGAATATGTCTGCCAATGATAAATTCTGGTAGGTATTCTAGTTCTTGCTATATAGGTTGAATAAATTTGGTGAGAAAATGCATCCTCTTTCTAGTTTTGTGTATTTACTGGTTCATTCCATATCTGCATACAAGCTATTTGTTCCCAGTAGAAGTTTCAAATAACTTAAATCAAGCTTTTCTAATATTTCAAGTAGGTTTTCATGTTGAACATTATCAAATGCTTTTGTATAATTTATGAACCATAGGTACAGTTTTTTCTGTATTTCTAATGCCTGCTATAATAGCATTTTGATGAAAAATAGCATTTCTTGTTCCAGTGTTTTGAAGAAAGCCACTATTTTGCTGTTTTTATATATTTTATTTATTATTTCATTAATTCTATCAGTCCCCAAATTGTCTAAAGTTGATATCATCACTGTTACATTACGATGTGGTCTTGCTGCTTTGTTCCTGCTCATTGTGCTCATTGTTGATCTTACCATGCTTTTATGCATCTTAGGTTTTTCTCCTCTGTTGTCATGGACTATGTTACTAAGAGAAAAACATACATACTAACAAAATGAAATAATTTTCAGAATTATGTGTTATAACTGTCTTTGCTGAGTAACTTCACATTAAGTGTGTCTGAAACAGAAATTAACCTCCACAGAAGAAATAAAATCATAGAGAAAGAAAAAATCTCTAGTAAACATTGTAGAAATATATTTTTTGCCCAACTTCCTAACAGAACAAAACAGTTATGTGCCATATACATTCTGAAAACTTGGATTCTATAGAAAATGTTTGGAAACTAAGAAACTCAGCAATAATAGAAACAAATTAAAAAAACTGATGCATGTAAAAAAATAATTGGTGTTGGAAGTGGGTGTAAAAGAAACTCATAAAAATGTCAATGTTAAAAAAGAAATGTGATAAAAAAAAAGTAAAGAAACAGTTTTTCATAACAGAGACTTTGAGAAGCATCCTGAAATTAGTAACAGTATTACCAAATAGAAACCAATAGGTAATTTACAAGTTTATTAAATGTAAAAAAAAAAAAAAAGAGATGATGGCTTGAACCAGTTACACCAGGTAGATGTAGATAAAGAAACAGATAAAACTGTATAAGAATTCACTTGAGAAAACCACCCTTTTTAGTGTCCAGAGGTATTTAGATATGGATGGTGTCAATATAGAATTATCAGACATACTAAGATAGATTCGTAAGACAGTGCAAAAGAACATCTTTATCTTTATTTAATTAGAAATTGTAGTATGTGAATAATAGTAAAATTGAAACATTTCAACAAATAATTTTTTATTTCCATAATTTTCTGAGATGACTGAATTATTGTTAGAAAAAAACTCAAAAAGCACTTCTAAAGTTAAAAGCTAAACAGATTAGATAATGAAACATGCATATGTATGTAGCGCAGTCTTACAGTCAATATGCTTATATATGTTGTGCATATATGTGTGTATGAAATAATTTTTATTTTCAAGTAGAATTAATGTTTTATTGTACTAATAATGCATGTTTTGTTTATGGCACAATATTATATTTATGTAGAATGAAGGTATATCATGTCATTTAGAGATTTATTTTAACCAAAAGATTTTTTAATGAAAACTCAGATAACATAGTTCTTTAATATAATATTTGGAATTGTTGAAACAGTTATTAAAGTAGCAAAATAAATGAGTCAAAACTCTTTTTTTGTTAATCACTATTGGGTGACTGAAAAAGTTAATTCAATTTTATAAAGTAAAAATAAAGGGCATATTAATTTTGTTATTTTGCTCTTTTCTACCATATTTAAGCCAACGTTATATTTTCATCTCACAAGTTTTTTTTTCTTTCCCAGCAAAGAACTGTTCTAAGTAATTTTTAAAGCCTTCCAAGGAGTTGGCATTTGTTCATTAACAGAATTCCAGAAAAAATAAAGGATAATTGAATGCTAAATCCAATATATGAGTGAAAATTTCCAAGCCAAACTGGAATAATTGTTTTATGGTCACTAAAAATGATTCAGTCTAATGTTATGCTGACAGAATATTCTGCCCTTTCTATGAACTAATACCAGATGACTTTTGTTGATTGCTGCTTCCAGTGTGTTTAAATGAGAGAAATATTTGTTTAGATCAATTTTTTGATTCTTGTAAAAGAGATCATCGTAGTAGGACTCCTTTTCAGTTTTTGCATATACACAAAATCAAATGGACTGGATGAAAACCAACCTATCTCTATATAAAAATGTTTTTAACAAAGTTATATTAGAGTATCTACAAATTGTGTGAATAGATTAGATTTTTTTTGGTATACAGTGAAAAACAGAAATGAAACTTAAAAAAAAAGATGTTGTTAAAGAAGTATATTTGTTATGTCTACTTTGGAATAAAGTAAAAAAGTGTTTTTTTCACAGTGTCTCTCAACTTGACCACACCTCTCAATGACAGTTACCACTCCCAGGCTTGACTAACCACCTTGACTATCCAGATTTGTGTTGATAACATCTTGACATTGTCACCTCGACAAACACCAGCGATAAGTGGCCGACTATCCAGCTTCAACACCACCCAGCTACAAGCCTTCATCCTTAACGATGATGTGACTTTAGCAAATACCGACAGGACAACATCTCAACTTCGACTCCACCCAGCTACAAGCTTTCATTGTCAACAACACTGTCACCTTGGCAAATACAAATTTGATAACATCTCCATGTTGGCACCACTAAGCTACAAGCCTTCCTCATTGCCAATGCCATCACTCTGGCAAATCCAACTCCGCAAGGAAGTGACTCTGACTCCACAAGCAGTGACTCATACTCCACAATCGACTCCAACTCCACAAGCAGTGACTTCAACTTTGCAACCAAGCAACTCCAACTCCACAAAACAAGTGACTGACTCTGCAAGGAAGCAATTCTGATTCTGCAAGTAAATGACTCTGACGATGCAAGCAATGACTCTGACTCTGCAACCAGGTGACTCTGAGTCCACAAGCAGTGATTCTGACTCTTCAAGCATGCAACCCACTTGACCCACCACTGTGATGCCAGTCCACCAACACTTGTGAGGCTGTTCCATAGAACAGGCCTAAGAACTGTGCCAATCCGATGTCACCCCTGTTCCATAGAGCAGGCCTACCAACCAACTGTGACCTTACACCAAACCCACACAAGAATTAGGTCAACTCCCAGCACTACCCTTAAACCTGGCCACTATCCTGATGGCTGGCCACTGGAATTGACATTCTACTCATCCTTCAACATCTCTGTAGAACATGCCAATAATAACCATTGTTCAAATCTAATGCTCATTATTCCTTTCTCTTGCTACTAAATGTTTAATATAACAATGTTGATTATTGGTCTGACTATCAAAGATGAAATAGACTTATTTTCTAAGCAGAAAAGCAAATTCTATCATATGACCATGTTGAAAATAGGCTAAAGTAGTAAAAAATATCATGTCAAGATTTGCTGAAAGAAAGAATCATCTTATAAAATAATTTATGAAATGTCATATTACTTCAAGTGAATTTATTGGAACTAAAATAAAACAATATCTCAATATCTATTTGCACTTGCATTTTATTTCTTTCATGTCATGGAGGAGTAAATATTACTAGGCATCATGACTGCAATAAAAACAAATGCATGCAATTTTGTTACCAATACTTACCAAGATGAGAAAAGACAAAATTTCATTTGCTAGTGGATGTTATCTACTGACATGGATCATTGGTCATGTAAGATGGTCTAATGGAGAATGCAGAAAACACTCTTAGAACCTAGCCAAGTTATAATGCTTGATTTTCTTTCTCATCTCCAAGACAACCAAGGTAGATAAGGGAGATAACCACAATATCATTCAATTTCCAAACTATGCTCAATTGGCCACAAAAGAAAATTTTCTAAAGTGTAAGAAAAATTATTGTAATTAACTTAAGAATTTCATTATAAATATTCATAGCTTGTAGTTATGGTAGGCTTTACAAGTAGCTCTTATTCTGGAGCTTGTTTGACATTCTGAAAGATTTGTCTATACATAAAGCATATATTTGCTTGCAAAAATATTAATTAATAGTGTTGTGGCTGGAAATTAGTTGATAATAGCAACTAACTTTTAGTTAGCAGACAGTGAGAGAAAGTAACTTCTGCTATGATAAAGAATGGCTTCTTAATGGAAGAGTCACTTGTCAATTATAACCAACATTAGGCAATCAGCAACTCATAAATTAAATAGAGAGAGAGAGATGGGTGGGCTGAAAGCAATAATGGAAGCAAGAAAAGGTGAAATAAACAAAGTGAGCTTGGATTTTTGCTGAAATTAATAAAGAAAGAACAGAGTTTAAAAAACAATGAGGATTTATTTAGTGAGAGCAAATACTGTCTCTGATAAGATAGTGTATATATATGGTAGCCTTGTGTATGTTTATACAAATTGCTAGTAAAAGTGGTCTGATTTAGACTTGCTTGGTACAGTCACTCTGTGATTGTTCTTTGTGTAAGAGTGTGTTCCTAAAGTTTTTCTCTGTATACAGGGTTATGACTACTGCTACTTTGATGGTCTGACTCCTACAGAGCAATGGGTGGAAAAGAAAGAGTTTTCTAGTTTCCAAGAACTTGAAATTGGCACCATTGATTTTCATTGGTTGAATATCACAAACTTGGAGAATGGCTGCTGGGTAGTTTTTTTTGCTAAGTCATTCCACTTTGGATTTTTATGTATGTGATGAATAATTAAATAGTCAAGAAAATTCATACAGAAATTTTGGAGAAAAGTGCTATCAAAATTTACAGAACTTAATAATTTTTTTCTAATGCTACAGGTCTATTCTACTCTGCTTTTTAACCCCTAGTTGGGGAGAGAAGAAATAGATTCATGCCTTTTCTAATCATATTTATGCAAAAGTGAACAGAGTTGAAAATATGCAAATGCAAGAACTTTATTCTAACAGATACTTTTAAAATATAAAGGCTAAGAGAACTATGAAAAACACTTGAAGATAAGCAATATTTGATTAACAAATAAAAGTGTGTAATTGATTTTGTTAACACTGTTCTGAAGATGGTGTGAATAAATATGAAAATATATAAATCTACAATGCTTTCTTCTCTGTTAATCAATTATTTATTATCTACAAATATATTTTTAAAAATTATTTTTTTTTATCTATGAGCAGATCCAAAGTTGGCACAAAATCAGTCCAGGCATGTTATAGAAAAAAATGCACATGCATTCATGGTAGATAACATTTCTGTAAATATCTCAGTAACACATTATTAGATTAAATTTTAATTTTTCTTTTATTTTTCAAATGGATATGTCTCCAGCATCCAATACTTTCAGACTTGTAAACTTACTATAACAACTTATTGTGAAATTCTTACACATTATATCAGATGTTCTACATTGAAATTTTATTCATAATTTTGCTTTCACTTGGTGGGACTTTCATAAAAGCCAATGGCAGCTGGTCATGGGCACTAATTTCCTCTTCAGTGCTTATTTCTCTTTTTCTAATAGGAAATGGTTTATTCTGTTCCAGAAATGAAGAATTTGAATCTGTATCTTGCACTCTATTGTAATGCTGACAGAGAATATGTCATGTATCTGTTAACAGCTGGTCTTTTCTTTAGAGTTTTCACTGTTTCCTGCCTATTCCTGGTTTTCTTTGCCTCCAATGTGGCCCAGGAAAACAAAAACAGTTCAAGCCAAATGCATTCTACAAGTGAATGAGTATACTGTATTATTTGAATTGTGGGGTGAAAAATAAAGTGAAAGTAAAATGAGAATGAAACCATGTTGCTTGCTGTCTGTACAAAATATGAGATCATTATTCCAATTGTGCAACACTTTTCTTTGCTAGTATCATTGCCGTTCACTAATGAATTGGATTCAGCTGCAGTCTGTATGGAGTTTGAAACTACTGGCTAAAGGCAGGTCAAGCATGGATAAAAAAGAATTATAAAACAACATTCTGACACACCAACAGCAACATGAATCCTATAGTGAATTCAATGAAAATTCATTGCTCTGATCTGTATGAGATTATCAATCATTTGATGTCATCACATTTCAATCTAAAAGATGAATTTTGAGGATAATGATTTACCAGCTATTTTACAAAAGATATTGGTGTGTAGATTGTATTTGCATCAATAAAATAATATTCTCTGAATGTGATAAAAGTACTTGAATTTTTTGTTGGCAATATTGAAACTGAGAATTTTAAATATTTCAGTTGAAATCATTTAAATAGGATAATTAAGGTACTTGACTGTCATTTGTCATATTGACTGGTAAAATCCCAAACACACATTTGTTCAGAAAGTTAATGCTTTTATATAAGGAACTTTTTGTTTTATGAAAATGAGAATCTTTGTTTTAAGAATCTGTGCTTTTCTCCTTATTTTTACTTGCAACACTTGGAATGCTCATTCACGTCTTGATGATGACTGAAATAAGATTGTTTAATTGTTTTTAATAGCTTTCTTCCAATAATAATTGGGAATTTAAGTTTTCTAGCAGTCATTTGAAAAAAGAAAAATAAGGAAGTAACAGAAAATGACTGGATTTCAAGTTATGAAAATGAATGAATGATTTTTTTGAGTTTGTACATGATCTTTCTGTGTGAGTAGATAAATTTTATTGACACTGATGTTTCTTGTTTCCACTTATAATAATCCAAGTGTGTGTGTGTGTATATGTGTGTGTGTGTATATATATATATATATATATATATATATATATATATATATATATATATATAAATAATCAAAAATGATAATAATTTCAAATATGGTACTAAATTTTAAATTATTTCTACAAAAGATTGAATTTAATAAATGAAAATCATATTAATGAGGATTAAAAGAAGATTCTAAACAATAAAAGTAAGAAACTAGGCAAAATGAATGAAAAACACCTGAAACTTTAGTTTGATAACATGGCCAGGTATGGTTGCTGTGCAACTGAGCACTTGGTCATCTCCCACCATATGTTTTAGCTATATGCCAATGTCTGTGTTTCTGTGAATGATCTTCCAGTCCACTCAGTGATATTGTCAGTCTATTTTTTCATCTCTCTCACTTTTCTTCTTTTTGCCTAAGGTGATACCTCGTAGGATGGTAATAGAAGATTGTTGGCTGTAGTAATGGGGCTATACCATTTCAAATTCTTGGGTAATGCAGATGGAGTCTTCCAATAGGCTTGTTTTTTAACTGATGCATCATTTGTGATGTCGTCTACATAGAAGAGGCATAGGACGCTTGTGCAGCATCTAATTTCTAATGATTCAATACTAATATACAATTAATATAATATTAATTTGAATATAAATACACTGTGACCATATCACAAAAACTTGATATGCCAGGAACAATTCTGAAGACATTCAAAATAAGTGTTGTACTTAATTTTATTTATTATCTATTATCATTTAGTAGTAGATAAAAAGTTCTGCCCAGTGTAATTAATATCAAAGTTTCCCAAATAATGGGATTATGCATAGCACAAAATCTTGACATTCTATAATAATTCTGAGAAAGGATTTGAAATAAGCAAACTTCATTTAGTTTACAAACACATGCTTTTACTCCAGTATCTGTCTATATTTCTGAGATGAGGTATTATTTATACTATTTAAATTATTTGGACTATTGTCCTCAACTTTGTCGCCATATTTATTACAACGTTTCAGCCATTGTATGCTACGGCCTTCTTATTACTGGTTCCCATATTGTATTCATTTCTATGCTTGGTTGGCTCAGGAGATTTTTGTGGCCTAGCATATGTGCTGATTCCTTAAGTTTACAAATTTTTCAATGGTGTTTTTTGTCTATGATCTCAACCTGATCCCACAGAAGGCGGTATCTCCTTTTTCTCTCCAAGCATAGAAATGAATACAATATGGGAACCAGTAATAAGGAGTGCCAGAGAAAAGCGATAACAACAACAAAAATTGCAATATGAGCTTTGGTAAAAAACATGCAATGATAACAGCAAAAATTGAGTACTGGTAAAAAATGGTTGCTGAAGACATTAGGTTTATAATACCCAGAAATTCATACACAGATGTCCTCAAGGACACACGGCACAGTGGATAAAGGCGTTAGTTAGATCCAGTGACAGGACCCAAAGAGTGTGAGTTCAATACCCGGTTAAGACAGTGGAGAACTTTCAGAAGGAAATTAACAGGAGATAACTGATAACTGACATCCATTAAACATGGCATGTGAAATTAGAACAGTCTACCCCAGTGAGTGAAATAAAGGGTTCAGTTTGACATTCCAACCACCTGAAGAAGGCCGGAGCATACAACAGCTGAAACATAATAAATATGGTGACAAAGATGAGGACAATAGTCTGAATAATGCTTTTATTCCAGTAGCAAAATCTTTGTTGCTCAGTGTAATTTTAAATGGCCAGTGACTAGCAACTTTAGAAATCTGAATTTCTCCCCAATATCTTCTTTTGAAAGTAGCTTTCACTGATATAGAATTTTTCTTCTTTTTTAAGATCCACTATTTTAGTCATTCCAAAAGAACTTTAGTGATTCCATCCTTTATTCAAGAGTTAGGTTGACATTTACAAGCATAAAATACTTTCATCTTTGACATTTAACTTACCATGTAGATGTGGTTTAGACATTGAGCTTGGTAGCTGTTGCTTTTAACAAGTATTTATTGAAATATTTCAGATTGATGCTATACATGATATCTATGAAAAAAGTTTGTTTTTTTTAATAAATATTCATATTTTAAAAAAAAAAAAAACAATTTCAGAAACTATATTTTGAATTAAGTTTGAAATTTGTTTGAACTGCCTCCAAATCCTTGACAATCATTATCACTATTTTAACATTTTATTGTTAAAGAAAAAATATTGACTAAATTATAATATACTATTGAAAATATTTTGATAATAACTGATTGTATTAATTTCACAGGGAAATTTGTCCAATTTATTGATTTTTATTAATTAGAACACAGCAAATCTATAAATGTATTGATTTTGATCTCTGATTGGGTGTTTTTATCGTGTGATTATCATTGATTTTGCAAGTGCATTAATATATTAAGCTCTGTACTGAAAGTATGCTTAGTATTTAAATGACTGTTTTGATTTGCATCACCTTGTTATTGTGGATTTTCCAAGTATATAAATGTACTGAAAATGTGAACAAGAAAGTATATAGGGATGTTCACTTATTAATTTTACAAGTTATATATTTTTTCCCAGAATTTATTATTTTGGATGATAACTTTTATATAGTGGATATTACAATACGTAGATGATAAAATAACATTTTAAAATTTTTATTCTGTTGTCAACATTTCACTTTGTAAGAGCATCATCGGGACAACAGAAAAAAATGTAAGGAAATGCTGTGGTTAATTTGGAAATTTTTTAAAGTTAATAAAATTTAAAAATAAATATCTGTGAACAAAGCAATGAAATTTGTCCACTGGGAAATGTTAAAATAAAATATAAATATTGTAATTTGATATTGAAAAATAAAGAAAGTTATGGTCAGAAAAATAAAGTATATATATACAAATAAAATCATGAATACTTATAATTCAAATTATAATTTATGATAATATTAAAGTGTTAAGGTAAATATGGAATTTAATAAAAATCTTTAAGCTGTTTAAGCAGTATCTATTTTGATATTGTTTTATTAAAGTATTGTCTTAGCTAGAAAAGTGATATCTACTGTTTGATTAATTGAATTGAATTATCATAGAGGACTCAATAATTCTTCTAGATGATTTCTGATGAATAAATATAAGTATTTTTGTGATTTTTTTTAAAATTAAAAGGATGAGTTATAAATTGTATATGGCAGATTTAATGTATCTTTTTTTTTATAGCTTTTTTGGGTTCACAGAAATGTTTACTAAGTACAAATGGAAAGAACATTGCTTAAAAGTTTTATATATAGGTACTCATCCTGATGCATATCCCTTGGAACTTATGTAGTTTGGTAATAGTAATATTAGATGTTTCCCTACAAGGAAACATTTAGCATTCATTGTTATTTGGTACAGTTTTTTGTTTGTGATTCTATAGCACCAATCCATAATGTTCAAAGAAGGATTGCAAATATATAAGTATAATAAACTCTACAGAATTAATTTGTTATAAATTTTTTGTAATCTCAAGTGATGATTAACAGTTTTTAGAAGGAAGTGAAAAAGTAAATTCTGATATAGGTAAGTTGTTTCATTTACAGAAGTACTTTAGCTTTAATCTATGGCTGTAACTGGTTTTATTCTAGCTTTAAGCCATAAAACATTAAATAAATCAAACAAGTAAACAATACAAAAAATATGAACAAATGCTATAAAGTTAAAAATAGAGGCTAAGATTGGTCAGGATTTTACTTATATAATAACTGGAATATACATGTCAAGTTTATTGTGTGCAATACATTCTTCACCTCTAAGACATGTGGGATAAATCTTTAATGGCACCATCTATGATCTCTAGACAATGGATTTTGTCAATGTCACTGATTCCAGTTAAAGGAAATTCTACAGTTGTGATAAAGTTCCAATTTTTATTTCAACCACTGCTTGGCATAGGCAGTAAATAATGGGTTTGAATATTGGAAAGTGTCAATCGGGCTATGGAAGGTTCAGTGATTAAGTGATTGCATATCTGACAGCCAATTGGTGTGTGACATACTTTGAACTTTCAGTTCACTTATTGCAGCTGTCAACTTTTGTGATGAACTATCACTCTATCTACCAATTTATCACTCTCACGTAGCCATATCTGAAAAATAAGCTCTGCAATGACATCAAAATTCAATGTGCTCTAAAGTTTCCAGCATCTTATGAGTCAAGTTTTATGATGTTTTTCCTAAGAGCAAAACTAAAGCAAAACTTTAATATTTACAGATTACTTTGTTTATACTAAAGATAATTAATCTTATCTCAATAAATTTAGAATTTTTGTGAGTGGAAACATATGTCTAACACTGCTCTCAAATATAAAAATGTACAAAAATTAGTATCCATAAAAAATTAGTGTGTTGAAATGTATATAAAATTTTGAATCCTCACAGCACTTAAGTTCTGAATAGTTCATCTGTTTATCTCTCACAATTAGATTGTATCCATTTTTAAATTTGTATTTGTTCATTTAAACTCTTGATACTGACATCATAAAATATATTTATGTTTTCACTATCTTTTTATCTAGGATAGTGATTTGTCTTAACACAAAGTGTTAAAAAGTTACTAACAAAAAAAAAATGAGACACTAAGGTTATCCCTGTCTTTATCAAACTATAAAACAATTCAGATTTATGAACATACACACACATTTTATATATGCAGTTGCAAGACTAAGCAAAAATAACACAGTTCATGGAAATAAGTTAATATTAATATATTTTAGTGAAACCAAAAATGCACAGAAATTATAAACCAGAGGAATTCAAGGGAAGGAATATTAAAAAAAATGCATCACTTCAGTTGAATAAACTAAAAAATACCTGTTAATTAATCTATTATAAAAAAAAATTCAAAACACTCAACCTTATCAGAAACAACAGCTTACTGGCAAAATCAAAACTCTATATGACTTATATTATTTCTGAAATGAAATATCCCATTAGGAATTGCATTTCTAATGAAAAAAAATCATAAATAAATATAAGACATACTGAATTTAGCTTATCAAGACAACTGACCCTACAGCTCTCAGAGCAGAAATGTTTTATCAATGTACTGATACAGAAATTAATTATATATACATATTAAACCAGCATGTAAATGTACCAACCTTGATATGCAATATCCTTGTCAAGAACACAAATGTGATATGCATAACTGCAAAAAGCATCTAAAAATAATTGAAGACGTTATCATAAAAAAAAACCCTTACCAAGCTCAACTGTATATACATATGAGTGAATGATTAATTCTGGAAGAAGAAAATCTAAATTTTATCAATGTACTGATACAGAAATTAATTTATATATATATATATATATATATATATATATATATATATATATATATATATATATATATGTATATATATATTTCTTCTAACCTTTCTTTTATATTGGGCCAGAATAAAAGTTTATTGCAATTTTTAAACAAATATCAAAGACAATATTTATATAATTGTACATAGACTTATTCAACCACATTTGTCATATTTTGTTCCACTACCTTTCACCCTCTTTGAAGCAGCTTTGTAATCCAACCCTGCAAGAATGTGGAATTTTCCAAGTTCATGAGCTTGTCTAAGTAGTTTTACAGGCATCCAGAAAATTAAGAGAATTTTGGAGGAATCGGAATAAGTAGTAATCTGTAGTTGCAAGGCCAGGTGAATATGGTGGGTATAAGAGATCATCCCAGTCAAACTGTATCAAATTCTGTTGGGCCTGCAAAATGACATGAGGTCTGAAATTTTCCTGATGGAAAACAACAAAATTCTGAATGTTTTTCATTGACAGGTGCTTTAAATTGGTCCAATGAGATACAGTACTTGTCTGAATTCAGCATCTGATTTTGTGGAAAGAGCTCATAATACACAATATCCTTAAAATTATATCAGATATACAGCATCACATTCTTTAGCTGCAGACTGACTTTTGGAGTTGTTAATGGTGGCTCATTTCATTTTCACCAGAAACTTTCACTCCACATTGTTGTAAACAATCCATTTTCATTGCCTGTGATTGTTCCTTGGAAAAATGGGTGTTTTTGTTGGGCTTAAGAGAATTCCAGATGGAAATATGGTTCATTAAATTTCTTTCTGTTAAATCATGAGGCACCCAAACATCACAGTATTTCACATATACAGGTATTTTCAGATGCCTTCCAAAGCCCATATGGGATATTTGTAGTGATTTGGTAAAGTCCTGTGTTGTGCAACCTGAATTATATTTAATCAGTGTTTCATTTTGGTAATTATCAAAACTGTAGACCTGCTATAATGTTTACAGTCTTCTAGATCAAATTTTTTAATTCTGAACATAGCAAAACACTTACACACATAGCAATGTGAGCCATGGCACTATCTACATAAATGGTACATATCTTTTTTGCTGTTTGTACAGCTTTTTTTCTCTTTTTTGGTTATAAAAGAACATCTGCCATGTCCCTTCAGGACATTGGTGATCATGGCTCTTCAAAATTTATAATAATTTTCTGTCCTTTGTTGTTTTTAGTAAATTTTGTCTTTTTGTTATCTCTCCTAAACTCTGTTCTGCCAACCATTTACACTTGCTCATTAGGTAAATTAGGCAATTTTTTCCTTTTCCTCTTATCAAATTCTGAAAATGCATCTAATCTTCCTCTATTTTCATTTTTAACATAAAAATATTTAAAATTCACAATAACAAACTGAAATGTCAGCTTTCAGAATATTTTCTATATATCATAAATTTCAGTTAGGTAACTATTGTATTTGATTGCCAAGTTAAAAAATACTATGACTGCCAAGCTTATTTCCTTATATCATGTGAGTAAAATTGAATTTTTGTTATATGCACCAAGATGTATATAATTGAATTATTAATTAACACATTTATACACATAGGGTACATATAACAGAAACACATTCTTATTTTAATGTTGCATATCATTTACAATTGTTTACTATTTTTTAACTTAAAAAGAAAAAGAAAGAAGGAAATATAAATCTACTACCAAGACTGACACAACTTTCTATTCATGTATATACATTTTGTTAAAACTGAAACCAAAAACAAAACAAAAACTTAAACCTTTAATCCGGATTCTACTCTGATAATAAATAGTATTAACAAAATTTAAGGGATTTTGGTTCATTGAATGAGTTTCAGTATCTTTTCTATTGTCTATACCTTAAAAAATTAATTGATATCATTCATTTGCTTTTCAAAACATTCAATTACAAAAGATTAATATATTGAAAGAATGCTGCATACAATGTAAACCCTGTCTTCTGTACTAACACATTTATTATTAATGCTATCAGTTACCATAGATTTTTCAAATACCACCTAGCCAAATATATATGATGGGTAAATTGTTGTCATTTAATATTTTTAATTTCGCACATGTGTGTTGTTTGTTTCTGATTTTGTTGACTGCACAGTATAGTAGGGTCAGTTGGGCATGCCTGTGAGAAAAAGACCACCATGATGCAATTCACTCTGTCAGAAATTTGGAAATGTTGTGCTTCTTGGCATTTTTGTCAGAAACCCCAATATGAACATTTCAGAGTGTTTGGGTGTCAATCTTAGAACTGTGCAGAGGATTCAGAAAGTGCTGGATGAGTCTAATGGTCATTATGAAGGTACAGCTGCTTGAAAAACTCACTCTGATAAGAAAAGAACTCTTAATTTGTTGGTGACGGCCTCAGACTCAACACAGAAACCTACATCAAGTGTCTTGAGGAGGTAGTGCCTCCCTGGGTCAAGAGGGTTGCTGCTGGAAAACCTCATGGCTGGCAACAGGACTCTGCACCATGCCACACAAGCAGGAGAACCCAGTCTTAGCTGCCAGACAATTTTTGTAACCACATCATACCTTACATCTGGCCACCACACTCCCCAACCTACAACCCCTTGATTATTATGCGTGAGGTACAGTTGAGTGAGAGACCAACAAAACTTCTTATAACTCCAAAGATGAACTGAAGGCAATGATTATGGTAGCATTCCCCAACTTAAACAAGGAGACCGTCCAGAGGAGATGAGGAAGATTCCAAAGTCATCTGGAGGCTGTGGATGAAGCCAATGGTGATTTTATTGAATAAATTTACTCTTTAGTATTTCAAGATATTTTTGTGCAGTTTTGGTAAATGTCAGTGTTATTTCTATTTTTGTGTAATTTAGACGACAATTTATCCATCGCACCCTGTATATATTTAAAGAGTAGAGGCATAAAAAAAGACTTGGTTTTCTCAAATATTTGAAGACATATAATATTGGTTCAAGCCTTACTTTTAATAAGGAAAAGTGAAATACAATACTGACTTAATATTTTTGTACTATTTTTTCTTATCTTTATTGTTTTTAAAATATTTTTTTTACCCAGGCTTATCAACTTATTGGTTTGTTAGCTATGTATAGAACTGAAGTATTGTCCACATTGCTTCAATAAACTGGAAATAGTAACTTCACTTTTTATACAGGATACTGAAATGAATGAAAATGTGTTTTGTAAATCATAAGTATAAATACTATAATTTAAAAATGAAAGGAGTCATTTACATCTTGGAGATATGAGATACAATAGATGAAGTGTGAATTCACTTGACAAAATGTTATTATTGAAAAAACTAATAACAATCTCAAAAATCATTAACTAATGAATCACACAATTGCTTATTTTAGTAAAAAAAAAATAAAGAAATCAAAGAGAATTTTATGCAATCATTTTTAATTCATAGAAAAATAAATAAAAATCCAAGGTGATTAAATCACATGGACTCTTGTCGTTTATCATCCATGATACTTTTACCAAAAAATAAATATTCTTGCTTACACATTAAAATATTAAAATACTCTGAGGTGTTAAGGAATAATATAGTTGAATATATGGGCAGCAATTCCTCTCTAATATATGTTTCATTGAAAAATGATGAGAACATACTTTTGTTAATAAAAATATATGGACAATGTGATAAGAAGATATAAGGAATGCAATGGAAACTCAAAATGGGATATACTAAGAGATGCTTTAGTAACATCAGCAAACAATATCATCCCAAAGGAGAAGGGACAAAGAAGAAAAAAACAAATGGATGACTGATGAGATTCTCAACATGATACAATGGAGACAGAAAACTCTGCCAAAATACAGAACAGAATGCAGAAAATTACACAATGAAATAAGGACCAAATGCAGGCAAGCTAAAGAAGAGAGGCTGAACAAAAAAAATGTGTAGAAATAGAGAGATATGCATAAACAAATAAAGCAACTAACAGGACAGAAGATGTGTTTGTCAACAGGCTGTTTAAAACCAAAGGATGGAATGCTCATATTAGAGAAAGAAGAAATTCTTCAACATTGGAATGAATATATTGGAGAACTCTTCCATGACAAAAGAGAACAACCAACAATACACAGAACTACTGATGGACCTGAAATTCTGAAAACAGAGGTAGAACCAAATTGAACAGAAACAAGGTAGCAGGGCCAGACTGAATTGTAATGGAAATGCTGACAACCTTAGATGACTTTGGCACAGAAATAATAAATGAAATCTACAACAGTGGGGATATACCAAAAGATCTCAGCAGGTTTATCTTCATAGCAATGCCTAAGAAACCAGGTGCAAACAAATGTGAATTCCACTGAACAATCAGCTTAATGTGCCACATAACAAAACTCATCATCTGTATTCTGATGAATAGAGCACACAGCAGAATCAGGCCAGCGATAGGATAAGATCAGTGCAGGTTCATTAAAGACACCAGAACAAGGAATGCGATATTCATGCTCAGAATGTTATCAGAAAGAGGAATACATATGCAGAAGGATGTGTACCTATGTTTCATAGACTATGCAAAGTACGATACAAGGATCTGTTGGAACTGCACAGCAACCATGATATATTCGGGAAAGATTTTTAGAATAATCAAGAACCTATACTGGCAGCAAACAGCATCTATGTGCATAGAGAATGAGTTCAGAGAATATACAAAAATAGAAAGGGGTGTAAGGCAACAACTCAAAAGAGTACTGAGATGTTATGTGACATCTGTCCTCTTTTACAGCAATGAATGTTGGATCGTCTCCTCAAAGATGAAGAAGAGACTTGAGGTGATGGAGATGTGGTTATCCAGAAGGATGCTGAGGATATCATGGACCAAGTGGCGAGCAATGATGAGGTCTTGGAGAGGATGCAAACAAGGAGGAGGCTTACACTTAATGTCAGGAAGTGGCAGCTGAAGTTTCTGGGACATGTAATGAGAAAGGAGGGCTTGGAAAATCTGATATTCACAGGTCAAATAGAGGGAAAGAGAGACAAAGGAAAGCAATGCATGACATACCTGATGGGCTTAAGTAAGTGGATGACAGAACGTGGTTTGGTGGAGGTGGCAAAGGGAAAGAACTTGTTGAGAGCTGCAAGGGATAGAGGAAGAGGTGGAGAGCCATGATCGCCTATGTCCTGAAAGGACACAGCATATTAAAAAGAAAAGAAAAGGTTGCACATTTGTTTTACTGCTGCCTTCTTCTATTGTTTTCTCTTTTTGTCACTGAATCCTTGTCTTTTTCTAAACTGTAATTTTTCCATTTCTTCATGGTAATCCTTTTTATCAGAATTTTTTTATACTGCACAAAGGGAAATTTTTGTTTTTTGTTTTTCTACCTCTTTTGTACTTGTGTAATAAATGTTTTTCCTTTAAAATTTTACACAGTGGTTGAATCTTATTTTGTAATTTGCACCTATTTTGACTTCAAGTGGAAGAGAAGCATGTGTTCTCTTTTTTCTTTCTATTCCTACTAATTAGGTTTTTTGTTTGACACAAGAATTTTGATTTAGTAGGGAATAAGATTTTTATATATAGTGTATGTAGAAATTGTTTAAATGATTGTTTCTTCTGAGTACTTTCAGCTGATCTATTAGTCATTTTCAAGGATCCTGGTTGTTGGCTGTGTTATTGCAAATGGTATATAAGTTGCTAATACACAAACATGTTTTTAATTCCTGAACATGGTCTGTAGTCAATGCTTGTAGTTGATATTAAGGGTTGTTTGTTTTTTATGATAAGAGTTTATATTATTTGTAGACATTTTTTACAGTTAGAGAGGTGAGTGATGTTGATAATATATGCATTCATTGTTGAGATAAGAATGATCATGAGCCAAAAAATTAATATCCTCTACCAAATGTCCAAGAGATAGGACTCAAAACAGAAATTATGATCTGAAATTGGAATGAAAGCAGTTATGGGACATCACTGAAATCCATCATGTAAGTTGTAGAATTAATAAATACTAAACACTTCAAATTCCTCAGTGTATGGATCAGTACAACAAATTTAGTATTGGAGATAATAAAATTGAACATATAATAGGCTGTGTTATGGGTAGTTTTGCTACAAAACCAAAGCATTAGCCTAAAAACTAATCATGTTCTTAAATACTCTCATCAGAACATGCATGGCACCAAATTCCTTCAGAAATATTTAAACTGTCAGCTGTATACAAATGCCTTCTTGGATCAATGGTTAAAAATGGATTTTAGCAAATGAACCAAATGAAATGTAGGTCTTAGCAAGGATCATCCTTCTTTGAACCTTGTGATCTGATGCTACAGAATCACAAACAATGAACTGTATCAAATAACTGTAACCACATCATATGAGGAAGTTGAACAGCAGGAACAACTAAAATGGATAGCATATGTAAACTAGAAGAGAAAATAATTGCACAATCAAGATGCTGACAAATTTTTAAATTTTTAAGAGAAAGCTTTATAAATTGCAACTGAAAGTAGCACTGGCTGCTTAGTCAATGAATGCTAAATGTTTCCTTATGAGGAAACAGCTAATATTACCATTAAAATATGTGCATATATATAATTTGGGCATAAGCAAAATTTACAATAATATAGATGAAAATAACACCAAAATCTTCAATATAATGTGAATAAAGTTCCACATATTTGAACATTCAAGACCAGTTTCTTCTTTGTATATTGCTTATCAAATATTGATTACCCACTAGTATATTTTAGTTACTTTGACAATGTCCATAAATGCTATATATATATATATATATGTGTGTACTTAGTTGTATGAATGTGAGCTTGTCACGCTTTTGTGATCCTCAAAGAATTTGTTTGAGGATCACAAAAGGGTTACAAGCTCAGATCCATACAACTAAATAAGCTCTATCACTGATATTGAGTGCTTTCCAATAAGTACTGCACATTGCTCTTGAAAATATATTTTCAATTGAGCACTGTTGAATGACAAGCTAATTCTAAAAACAACAGCCACCTGCATTAATGCGAAGCTCTTCAGTAATATGAATGGAGCACGTTGGTTGTTTGGTGTTTGTTTACATTTGTAAAAACAATATGCTAGATTTGGCTGACTCATTCTGTTGAGTGAAGATGCCTCAGTGGTAGAGACTCTGACTGACACCAAATTTGTTGGGTTTCAATCCAGGCTTTAGGCATTCGGATGTCTAGTCGCACTGAGGAGCTGTGATACAGCAAAACAGTACTGTCTGCGAATGACACACACACACATATATATATATATATATATATATGTGTGTGTGTGTGTGTGTGTGTGTGTGTGTGTGTGTGTGTATTGATGTAATAGGAAAGAACAGTTAGAAAGATGAACCAAAGTTCTTTTATTTTTAAAAACAGTGCTCAATACAGAAATAGAGCTTAAAATTATAATTATTTAAAAAAAAAAATATGATTCCATCACAACACAGAAATTACTATGTTTCAAAACTGAAACTCAAGTGCTAAAGTTTAATTCCAATATTAAACCTTAACTTTAGAGGGCAGTTGCATTCTCAAATGATGTTTGGAATAACTAACCAAATAATTGTTTTACTCATTTATAGGTTGGAACTGGAGGTGTAATCTAGGGTTTCTTTTTCATTATCAAGGGGTCTCTGCTTTGATGAAAGTAGGAATGTTTATTATATGTCAAGTTTTTGGAATCATGTAAGGTTATGTTGGGGGATTTTTCTCTGGTTACAATGGCCTTTATTATCAGCCTCTGTTATTTTTATTACTATCTGCTAAAACTCTCACTAATTGATGTTCTAGTTACAGTCTTTTTAGTGTTTATTTATTTGTTTTTTTGTTGATGATTTCTTAAAGGGCTGCTAAAATACGCTTGTGTTGTGTTTTTAAACCTATAGTTTTATATGTGTCTGAAATTAATTGAATTTGCTAATAGATTTTATATGGTATTGTGTAATTATTTATATATGGTATTGTGTAAATTTTTTCCTCTATCCATTTATAAAATACTAAATTTTAAGGTGAATATTTGGTGGTGACTGCAAAAAACTGTTATTTCATTTTTTGATTTAATAAATTTTTGTTTTTAGAAACTTGATAATGTGTAATTTTTCATGTAGGCATAAAGGGCATGGGGTCATCCCAGGTTCTACAAGTTCTTGTTCTATTTATTATTTTCCATTTTACTGTTGGTGTTTTGCTTCTTTTAACATAGTTAGATAGGGATGTCTGGTTTTGGTTTCTAATATTATTGAAAGAGCTTTGCTGTTGTCTCCATCTCATTTTAAATTCATTATCTTTTCAATATTTGGATTTTCAATAGATGAGATTGTGCATTGGTATACTACAGATTCATTTTTTATTCAAAGGCCAATTTTCAGGGTTTCTACAATTTTTTTTTTTTTTTAAGCATTACACCCCGAGCAAGGCGTGAAGCCACTAGGATGCAGGGGGTTGCAGAAGATTAGGAGCAAGAGCAGATAGGAGTGCCAGAAGAAAGGATGAGGAGAGGGATAGTGGATAGATCAAGGTAACAGGAGATGTCAATTGACATTACATTTGAATAGTTGGAGATTATAGCTCTCAGGGAAACAGTAATTGGGAAGGGTGTTCCACAGGCGAGAGGTGCGAGGTATGAAGCTATTGGAGTAGAAGAGACGGCTACATTTAAAAGTTTCTACAGTGTAAGGGTGGGAGCGGGATGCCAGCCTCGTAGGGGGCTTGAATTCATGGAGTCTGGGAACCAGTGAAAGCAGCTCATCAGAGCAATTACCATGAAAGTATTTATAGAAAAGACAGAGAGAGGCAACTGCATGTCTGTGAGAAAGTGACTGTAGATGAGATACCAGATCAGGGCCAATTATATTACATATCCGTCTCTGGATCTTGTCAAGAACTCTGAGGTAAACAGAAGGTGCCCCAGACCATATATGGCAGCCATACTCCATGCAAGGGCGAATTACATAATTTTTCATTATTATTGTCTAATTTCATTTTAGGATCTTTATTTATTTGATTTTGGCATGCATATTTTTTCAAGATTTTATTATTATGTTTCCTGATGAGATGCAGGTGAGTGTTATGACATGGCCGCAACAATCTCCTGACCTCAACCCCATAGAAAACTTATGGAGCATGCTGCTCAACTGCTTTCTCAAGAGCCTGTACTTTATAATGCTCCATAAGTTTTCTATGGGGTTGAGGTTAGGAGATTGGGGCGGCCATGTCATAACACTCACCTGCTTCTCATCAAAGTATTCTTTCATCAATTTTGATTTGTGACAGGGGACAATATCCTGCATAAAAATCAGCTTGGTGGGGTCAATTTGCATCCTTTTAGCAGAAGGGAGCAGAAATGACTCTAAAATTCTCTTGTACTGCTCGCTCCTGAGGGTCTTTTTAATAGGTTTCAAGAAACCAGTTCCATGAAAAGAAAAGCATCCCCAGAACATTATACTGAATGGATGCTTGACAGTACTTACTGCTAAATTCAAAGAGCTTTCAAAGCTTCTTCGGATTTTAGATCGCTTATCCTTTGAATTTAGCTCAACTTTCGTTTCATCGGAGAAGAGAACATTTAGTAAAAAAAATCAGGTGAGTCACTTTTATCAAACAGCACTGTATATATTGACAAGTATATATATACATATATGTACACAGGTATACATATATGTACATATATATATACATATACACACACATTTATATATATATATATATATATATATATATATATATATACATACATATATATATATATATATATATATATATATATATATATATATATATACACATATATACACACATATTAAATTTTAAGACTGCTGAATATTTTTGTTGGTCAAAATCAGCTTATTCCCCATATGAGGTGATTTGGGATTTAATTGTGTGTACACACACACACACATATATATATATATATATATATAAATATAAAAGTATATGAACTAAGGAAGAAGTTAGGAGTAAACCAGTGGAAAAGCAAAAAAGCAACTATTGACTGGTTCCACAACATAAATAACAAACATAATTGCCAATTTATACAATTAGGCATAAAAGAATTTTAGCCATCCATAACAGAAATCATGCTAGATAAGTCCATTACGTTAGCCCAGGAACAAATAAAAATAAACAAAAATGAAATCAGTATCATTAAACCCTCCTGTAAATCACTGCTATTCCACAAGAAAGACACATAGATAAAGTAAGAAGGGATCTTTGACACTACAATGGGAAGCTTTGACAGTGTAGAGACCTGCAAAATCATAGGTATATATTTACTACACAAACTAAGCAAAATAATAGATAAAAAAATGATACAAGACACTACAGGGATGACGGTCTCATAATCTTAAGTAACTGTAACAAACAAAACACAGACAAAACTAGAAAAGCAATAATAAAGATTTTCAAAAATAATGAATTTGACGTAGATATAAAAACTAACCTAAGCGAAGTAGACTTTCTAGATATTACCTTCAACCTAAGAAAAACACATATAAATCATACAGAAAACCCAATGATAAACCACTGTACATACACAAATCTTCCAATTACCCACCTTCAATAATCAAACAGATACCAAAATCGATTAACCGCAGGCTTTTCAACAATTCTTCCAATGAAACCATATTTAATGAAGCCAAGAAAGACTATGAAACAGCCCTAAAAGTTAGTGGATTCCTGGCAACACTCACATACTCACCACAGAACACAGAAAAGGTCAACAGGAAGAGAAATATCATTTGGTTCAACCCACTGTACAGCAAAAATGTAAAAACAAATGTAGGTAAAATATTCTTCAAACTCTTAAATAAACACTTCCTGGAATCAAGCACTCTACACAAAATATTAAATAAAAACACTATAAAAATCATGAAAATTATCAGCAAACCAACCAAACAAATTAAACCCATGTGTAACTGTGGAATAAAGAATGAATGTCCCTTAAATGGTAATTGCTTACAAAATAACGTAATATACCAAGCCATGGTAAAATCACCAGATAATGAAGAAAAATATACATAGGAGTAACTGAAGGATCATGGAAACAAAGAAACTATGCCCACAAAACATCTTTTACTAATAGTAAATACATGAACAGCATAATGTTTTCTAAGTATACCTGGGAAATTAAAAACAAAATGCAAATCACACCAAAAATATCATGGAAAATAAGAAAATGATCATCAGACTACAACACTTAATCCAAAGCCTGAAAACTTTGCTTGGAGGAAAAAATAGCTATACCTTCCCAGACCAAAATAAATTACTAAATAAATGATCTGAGCTCATCTCAAAATGCAGACACAAAAACAAATTTTTACTACATTACTTAAAAATCAAAAACTGAAAAGAATAAACAAAAATAAACAAAATAATATAAAAAAGAAGTAAAATGAATGAACCCAAGCAAATAATAAACAAATTAACAAACCACTCCTGTTACAAAAGATGAAATAGAACAAATAAAAATTGAAAATAAATATGTAAAATACAAGTAAAAATAAGCAATCCAAATAAACAAAACAATAAACAAATCAACAAACCAATCCTGCCAAAATAACCGTTAGAATAGACCTCAACAATCAATCCAAAAATTGGATGAGAAAATGGCAATAACTGCTATATAACATTAAAAAATTACTACGTTACTCAAAAATCGAAAACCAAATAGAGTATATAAAAATATACAAAATAAAAAATAAATAAAAAATAATCAAATAAATAAGAAAAATAACAAGTAAAAATTAATCCAAAATAAATAAATGAACAAATTACAAATTGTTCCCGCTAAAATAACCCTTAGAACTAATAAAAATAAACATAAATAAGCAAAAACAAGTAAAATAAGTGACCTAAGCAACCCCTCAACTTTTTACCACATTAATAAAACATAGAAATCCGAAAAGAATAAATAAATATATGAAATAAAAAATGAAAATAAAAAAAGTAAAATAAATTAACCTTAAAATAAATTAAATAAATAAGTAAACAAGCCACTTCTGCCAAAATAATCACCAGAATGGTTTACCCATAATGCACCACTGACCCATATATATATAAATGGTCGAGGAAAAATCCAACACTTTTGGCCTAGAATGAAACAGCCTTTCACCTCTGAGTGGTGACTTCAATGTTCACTTTTATATATATATAAACAATTATTAAAAAATATAATAAAATTTTAAATCTACACTTAAACCAAAGTAACAATCATTATTCAAAAATAGAAAACAATAATGATAAAAAATCATGTAATTTTAGAAATCCAAATGAATGTCCATTACAGAATAGCTGTTTGACTGAATCTATTGTTTACCAATGTACCATTTCCTCTAGTGAAAATCCAACAGTTAAGAAATTTTATGTCGGCAGTACAAAAATCCCTTTAAACTGAAGTTGTACTGATGTGCGGAATGAATGTGGCTCTTTAGCTCAACAAGGGACCTACATACTCTGGCACAAACAGGCCACTTAAGAGGTCCAACAGTGGGTGGTACATTATCATGCAATTTATAATATTGCATGAAACCACTTCTGGACCCGCATGTCTTACCACAAATATCACATTTCAGTTGCTGGACATCTACTGTAAGTTAATTACAACCTTCCACTGATGCACTCTCAAGTAACTCCTTAGACCAGCCATCGACAAACACACTCTACCACAATTTGTACATGTTAAATCGAGCTGCCTGCAGGTGTCTTCAGGAAACTCAAGGGAGACACATTTATGCACATCACTTTTAAGCATTGCGTACCTCCATTTCTCATCTTCAAAATGATGTCTTCCACTACTAGCTGCCTCATTCCAAACATTGCGATCAGATGCACATTTTCCCAGTGCTCACAAGGAATGTTGAATTTACTCAGTGTATCTTTGATGCAGTCCTTAAAGTGTATCTTAGGTTTGGTGCATTTCTCTTCCCTGTTTGCAGCTCACCATAAAACAATTGTTTTGGAATGCAGCTGTCATCCTATTGAAGTAACCTGAGTGCCAAAGTTGATGTTTTAGTATCACAGCCACTCCTCTCTAGCACCTTTACATCACTAACAGACATTTGCCAGGTAATGACAAGGATATGATGTAAGCAGTATTGGTGGAATCTCCCAAGCCTCTTCATTTGTCTGCGGTAGACCAACCATGTCTTGTAAGCATAAAGGAGTGCTGTAAGCACATATGCATGATAGACCTTTAGCTTTGGACTCACTGAAATTCCATGTTGAGGCCACAGACCTTTATTCAGTTTTCCAAATGCATCACTAGCTTTTTGTATGCAGTTTGAGATTTCCGTATCAAGATCACAGAACATGCTCAACGTGCTCCCAAGATACATAAATATGCAAACAGACTTCAACCATTTACCACAGACAAAGATGCTTGGTTCACGATATGGCTTCCCTGGGGCTGGTTGGTACATAACTACTGTCTTTTTCAGACTAATATTCAATCCTAGTTCAGTGCATGCATTAGAAAAAAACATCCATGAGATGCTAGATATCTCCTTCTAAGTCATAAGATCACTGTCATCAGCATATAACAAATCCCTGATCTACGACAAGTGAGCCTTTGACTTTGCATAAAACCTTCTGATGTTAAACAGCCTTCCTGTTGAAAGATAGCGAATGTAAATACCAAGGTTGCAGTTCTTAAAGGCCTGTTCAAAAATGATAGAGAAGTACAGGGCAAATAGGGTTGGAGCTGGAATGTCACCCTGCTTAACTCCATTCAAAACTGTCATTGGCTCAGAGAGCATTCCACCAACATTAATGAAACAAGTGAAGATTGGAAGCAAACTTTTTGGGACATCCCAGCTTTCCTAAAATATTCCACAAAGCCTTTCTGTTTACAGTGTCAAATGCCTTTGTCAAGTCAACAAATACCTGGTAGAGATCCATATTCTGCCCAACACACTTTTCTTGCAGTCGTCTGGTTGTGAAGATCATATCTACCATCTACGTCCAGCCCTAAAGCCCAACTGTGACCCTGGAAGAATTTCATTAGCAATCCAGCAGAACTCCACAAAGAACCTTGCCAACAACAAACAACAGCAATATGCCATGATAATCTTCACAGTCATCCCTGTCCCCCTTGCCCTAGTACAAAACAGCCATGACAGCATCTTTCCAGTCATCCAGAACATTATTATTACTCCAGGCATCCAGCAACAACGAAAGAAGCCAATGTAAAAGACTTTCTCCTCTGTGCTTAAAAATCTTGGCATGCAGCCCATCCATTCCAGGTGACTTTCCACCATTAAGCTTTATAACAGCACTTTCAACCTCCTCAAATGTTGGAGGCTCCATGAGAAATTCTTTACAGGCTTTTCAGGTAGATACCTGATAAACTCTTTGTCAAACTCTGAGTGCTTATAGAGAAGCTCCTCAAAATGTTCACACCATCTCAAAAGAATATCATTGGGACCTCGAAGAAGTTTTTGCCATCCTTAGTCCTTAGAGGAGCAACAGGTGAAATAGAAGGCCTATAAATTGTAGATTGTACATGGCCTTACTATCCTACACATCTGAAACAAGCTGTACTTCATCGGCTTTGTCACTCCACCATTTGTTCTTCATTGAGCACAAATTTTGCTGTATATCAGTTTTTACTGTCCTTAACTTGGCCTCTGTTTTCTTCTTCTGATCAGGTAAATCACTACAGAGTAATGCAGAGTAGAGTTTATTTTTCTCTTCCAAGAGCTTTTCTATGTGCTTCTCATTCTGATCAAACCAATCCTGATGCTTCTTATTAGTATATCCAAAAATATCAACACATGCCTCGTACACTGCCTCCTTGAAAGAAGTCCAGTTATTTTCACTTACTAAAGCATCTATCTTATTGACTAGATTCTGTCTAACCTTAGAAACTTGCAGATGACTAACATTCAGCCTCTTTGGAAGTGAAACCCCTCTCTGCCTTTCCTTTTTATGGATAACACACTTGACTCTTGCTTATACCAGCCAATAGTCAGTTCAACATTCAGCCCCATGCATCACATGCACAGTACACAGATCCTGTAAATCACAATGTCTCACAAGAACATAGTCAATAATGTGTCACTGTTTTGATCCAGGATGCATCCATGTTGCTTTATATTTCTTCTTTTGTTGAAACATTGTGCTGCCAATGAACAGGTCCAGTTCCGTGCACATTTGCAACAACAATAGATCATTGCTGTTGCACTTTACAATCCCATTGTTTACCAAGAGCTTTCCATGCCTCACAGTCGCAACCCATCCATGCGTTAAAATCTCCAAGAATGAAAATTTTGTCTGCTGCAAGAGACTTTAGTTTGTTATAAAAAGATTCCTTTACTTCATCTGTTCATCCTTTACTTCATGGTTGGTTCATAAACCCCAATCAAGGTTGCATATCTTCCAAATACTAGAGGAACTCTCATAGTGATCATTCTATCATTGACACCTGTTGGAAAGTCTTCCAACTGACTAGTTATTGATGTCCTAATGGCAAAAGCAACACCTGATTCTCTCTTTCCTTCCTCTCCAGAAAAAACATATAGCCACCAGATTTCTCCATTTAATGACCCTCTCCAATAAATCTAGTTTCTGAAAGGGCCACAACATCCTTACCATATCTTTGGAGCTCCTTGGAAACCAGTGCAGATCTTCTCTCAGTTCGCTGTACATTTGCTTCAACATCAAGTAAAGTATGCACATTCCAGCACCCAAAATTGAATGGTTTATATATATATATATATATATATATATATATATATATATATATTATATAGAACAGAAATTCAAAGTTACTCCATTTGAATAGCTATTTCACCCTATGAGAGCTTCCATGCAGGATTTATCAACATGAAGGAAATAAAGAAAATAAAAAATAGTAGCTTTAAAGAATAAAGAAAGAAGAAGAAAAAGAGAGAAAGATGAAGTAAAAGAAAAAAGAAAAAGGAGAAAGAAAATTATAACAGAGGACACAACAAATCATCTAAATATAGCTTAAACCCAATTTCATGGTGGTAGAGGGGGGGGAGTGTCTGGATTTATACACCCATTAAAATAACCTTGATCTATATTTTAAAATATTAACATCTATTTTCTGTAAGGAAAATTACTTAAAGGAAATTAAAAATTTAAAAATTAGAGAAGATTTTTTAAATTTTATTTTAATAAAAAACCTTTAAGGAAGAGTAAGTAAAAATGTAACATCTAAAATAAGTAATATACAAATAATAATACATATAATATAATATGATAATTAAAATAATAATTAATGAAATAATTATTAAAGTCAAGGTATTAAATAAATTTAATAAAAATATTATATATTAAATATAAATTGATAGGTAATAAATATAAACTAATAAATAAATAAAATTAAAACAATATATAAGTGATATAAAATTAATTATTAAATATAAATTAAAAAAATGAAACCATTTAATAAATGTAAATATAAATTAATTAATAAATATAAAAATAAATTAATTAATATAAATAAAATTAAATATTAAATATAAGTATAACTTATTAAACATAAATGTTAAATATTCAATCTAAAGTTAAATATAAAAGTATAAATTATATATAATTATTATTAAAGTAAAATAAAATAATGCATAGTAAGGACAAAAATAATAAAAATGAATAATAATAATAATAATAATAGTAGTAATAGTAGTAATAATAATAACAACAACAGTAATAATAATAATGATAATAAAAAACACCTATGTATGACAAAGGTTATTTGATAGGAATGAGAAGGAATAGAAATAACAATATATGTGTTAGGTGATAACAGATTAAGCAAGATCAATTATATACTAGATCATTTTGAACCTACTTCGGTGACGACATTTGGAAACTAACTTCTTCCTTTGATTTAGTAGTATACTCTGATTATCAAATTTAATCCTCTTCTAAACACAGGTTACATCTACCCTTAAAATTACTAGGAATGTGTGCAAAACCTATGAATTTCCAGTCAATCTGAGGGTTCAGATCTTTCTCCCTCAATTCCCGAAATTTTTTGGAAGAGTAGTTTGGTATTTTAATTTTGGGTTGGAAAAAGAGTGTCTATGGGTATAAAGTCTTTGTTTTCATTCCCCCACAGAAATCCCAATGTAAATATAGTGGTTTAACTTATTTTCGTTGGGGTAAATGGTTGCTTAGTAAATAACATTTGAAGTTCTGTATTTTCCTTTGACTGGGCAATGTATGCTATTTCTAAAATTACAGGGGTATCCATACCAGGTGTATTGTTGATACCATAGAATTTATTTAGAATATAATTATTATGGGAGTCAATAATTTTGTACATGTTATTTGTACTGGAATAACTTATTTTGATGGTTTTCCTATTGAAGATCTTACTTAGAGGGTTGTTATTTTAGAAATGTTTATTTATAAGCTTCAAAAAATTGTCTGATATTAGTTTGGGATAAATTACAGAAGGGGGGCATTGAACAATATTATAATTCTTTTTCTATTTTTGTGCTTACAACTCATCTTATCCTCACTAGTGTTTCTCTAGGGGTTTAAGTAGGATAGTGTATTTTTAAAGCCAGTTTTTTGGAGAGCATTGTCATACAATTCTTCATTTTTATTAAAAATTAAAAATATTCTTATTAGATGAAAGCTTACTAATTCTGGAGCTGACAGTGATTGATATCTGTTTCAAGATGGTATAGGGGTGGTTAGAGTTAACATTAATGTAGTTAGGACATATTATACACACACATATATATGTGTGTATGTGTCTGTGTGTGTATATATATATATATATATATATATAAGTAGAAAGATTGAGATTCAATAAGATGGATCAACATACAGTAATCAATCCTTTGAGACACAATATGTTGATCAAAGTAGAAGAATTATAGTAATACATTTCTACAATGTTTAAGATAATTTTGCACTTAGAATTCAAAATATTGACACTTGTCATGTGACAGAATCATTGGTCCTTTCATTGTAAGCAATGAAAGACTCATGGATTTAATCCTGATAACTATATGAAAATTAGGTTTTCATTTACTTATGTAACATATATCAGTTATTTTCACAGATACATTTAAAAGAAAAACTATTACAAATATTTGTTATAAAACAGGTTTTGTATTAGTTTGAAAATCTGATTTCATATAAACTTGACTTTGTATACTTCTTTGCTAAGAAAATGGGACAAACAAAGAGAATTTTATGCAATCATCTTTAATTGATGAAATAATAAATACAAATCCATGGTGATTAAATCACACTGGCTCTTGTTTGTTTATCATTGCTAATGCTTAACTAAATAATAAATTTTCCTGCTCACACCTTAAAACACTTTGAGGGCAAAAATCTGACTACATATATAAACTGATCCAAGTTTGCATACAACTATACAACATATACTGTTAAGCATAGAAATTACTGTGAGCAGATATTTTTATCTTAATCTTTCTTAAAGAGATCAGTGTACATGTGAACTTACACAATCATAAATTCAATCATACACACATGCTTACATACAGGCTCCCTCAGAAGCATTGTTATTTTGATAATGCACTTCCTTAAAGAAGAGAGAAAGAGGAGAAATTCAATTACAGATCTATTTCCCCACTACCTGAACATACCCACTAACCTTTTACTCTCTTTATGCTCCCCATCTTCTTCTGACCCCCTCACCACTCTACTGGGGGTGAAGGTAGCTCAATCAGATCAGCGAAAAGTAAAAGACTGTATTAAGGAATGTATTGATCATATCATCAATATATTGATAAGCAGAGTGAGATAAACGTATGGCATAGAGTTGTGGCTCAGAGGCAGTGTAATTGCATTATCAGATGCAAAAATACAGTCACTGAATCAGGAATTTTGCAGTTGATGCAGAGTGTGGAATTGTAGAGTTGGGTAGGGCAAGAGGTGGGCAGTAAAGTTGAAGAAAGGAAACAAAGACCTTGGGTGCTTAGAATCATATCAGATGCTTAAATGTGATATAATATCATTGTAAGTGAAGAAATATTTCTCTTTCTCTTTTTTGCTTATTTTACATATATGAATGGCAAAGAAAAATACCGCCTTGAAAATAGAACACTTTCTTCAAAATGATGATGAGGATGATGATGATATCTATATTGTTTTGTATAAGCTAATGTCATAATGTTCACTTAATACAGAGTATATAAAGGCTTTCAACCAACATATAACAATCTTTTATATATATATAAATGAAAATCTTTGCATATAATAAAAACATTATTATAACAGTATGAAATAATCATGATAATAAACATTTTATTTATATACTCATACAGAAATTTTATATATATATATAAAATTCTCTAAGAATTAAAACATATTTGGTTATAATGATAGAAACAAGTCTCTTCAATATATGTTAAAGTAGTAAAGTATATTGTTTTTAAAAAATTACTTTCCACTAAGTGATTTATTTCAATTCTTATATCAGTAGTTTATATGCTAACATTCATGATGGGTGATAATCAGAAAATGGACAACTTGTAGACATAGTAGATTTTTAAGAGCATACAAAACAGAAACATAACTAATCTCTTGCTTGCAAAAAAGCCTCCAGATATTTTAAAAGTATGAAATTGATTCTTAAACATTCATAAACCTAAACAAATAAGAAGAAATATTTAATTTGGCTTTCTCTTATTTTTTGTTATTTAATTCAAGGAGCTGCTTTGAGAAAAAAAAACACCTTGAGAATAAATTTTGGCATAGAATTAGGAGCAAAATGAAAGAAGGAAAAGTTTTTAAAAAAAATACCTAAGGGAAAAAGTATGCCTTTTCATCAGGAAATCCCAATGAGATGTCTAAGTTATTTGACTTTTTGATTAATGTTCTCTTTCTGTCTCTGTTCATTCAAAGCCTTTGCAACTTTGCAGAATCAATGGCCAAGTCACATCACACTGCAAATACAAACAATGTCAGTGAAAGTGAGAACAATTGACAATGCATCACTAGTCACTATGCAATGAAAGTCCCTTTTTTTCATTTCTTTCTCTCTTTAATTAAAAAAGAAAATGAAAAGAAAAATATTGTTATTACTTGATACTTCATTTTTTTGCATAATTTATTAGAGGCACTTCAAAGTTTTTCAAATGGAGGGGACAAAAATGTGAGTTTATTTTGAATTCCTTTTTTTTTAACTGATAAAAAGAAAAGAGAATATTTCAGAAGCATAAACATTATAATGCAGAAGAGAAACCAGGAATAATAATAAATAGTGAAATATCAATTGGTAAAAGATAAACAAATAATAGTTAATCAAAAATTTAGCTCAAAACTTTATGATTGACTTTGAATAGAATGGAATTTATAATAACGTTATTTTGCATATAATTTTTACATATGAAATCTGATAACAGAATAGGAATTTTGATATGATATTCATGAAGTTCTAACCCCCAAATGGAACTGAGTACATTATATGGTAGGTGTTCATAGGCATGTAAAATACATCATTAAACTGAATATTTTTTATTGTGAGTTCACACTACACAAACTTGTTGACACTATTTTAATGTCCAATAATTTGAAACTTAAGTCCTCAAACATTTACGAGCAGTATAATATATATTTCTAAAGAAATGATACACAAATCCTTTCATAAATTCATATGAATGTGTTCAGGTATGTTGAATACTCAGAGATTTACAAAAATATATGTTGTCTGTGTGAATATATATCAGATGTTATTGACACTTGTCATGTTCAAGAATCATTGGCCCTCAATGACCACATTTGTAAGCAGTGAAAGACTCATAAATTTAATCCTGAAAACTATATGAAAATTATGTTTTGATTCATTTATTTTATATATATATATCAATTAATGTTTCTTGAAGTTTCAGTAACCTGGGTAATAATGTGAAATTTGAGAAAAATCATAAAACAGTTATCACATTGTTATTGTGACATGCAGTCTACTATAATGATGCATATTAAATGAAATATCCTTCATATTAATAGGGCATATAATCCATGAATTTCTTCAGCAAACATACTTCCATAGAGCCAGTTTCAAGGTACAAAACACTATTTTTCTTCTTTTTTACAGCAACAATATTATTTTCCAAAAAACTTTTATTTGCATAATCTACCTTTCACCAGGCTCAATGTAGTTTGTCCCATACATAAATTTCAGCTAGCTGTTCTTATATCCACTGTTTGGTTTCTACAAACATTGAGCAAATGTTAACAAATATCAATAGAGAATTAATTGCCTGATTTCCATCTTATCTACTGAGACAACATAAAACAACTGACCAGAAAAAGAGGATATATCATTAAATGTGAAATTCAATGTCCATTGAAAATTATTAAAATTTAAAAACAATATTCACATCTGTGCAATTTTGATGTTTTTTTTTAATCATATTGTCATGATGGAAAAATATCTTTCCCCCTCTCTCTCTCTCACTGATGAATAGATGTAGGTCAGCTCTTCACAGGAAAAATAGTAAAAACCTTCCTCTTGTTGTTGTTGTTGTTATTATTATTATTATTATTATTATTATTATATAATTATGATTTTGACTAATTTGAAGATATCTGAAATCTCTATTTTCAATAATTTCATAATCTTTTAAAATTTTTAATTTAGAAATAGCCATTTTCATAATATTTATTTCATATCACTGATAGTTTTAATGGAAGTGTAAGTTGTAAGAAATAAAGTATATTTGAAATTTTATTATGCATAGTATATGTGAGTTGCTTGATCTTAGAGGATGAACATACACATAAGCATGTTGGGAGCTGTTTAAAAGTGCATAAAATTAAATGCGAAATATTGAAGAATATTTCTTAAAATTTATATAAGAATTATATATTCACACAGCCATAATAGTGGCTTCAAATATTAATGCATACCAAATGTGTGTTTTTATGGCACACTACTTAGTTTTGATAGACAGACAGAAAGATAGTGAGGGAGAGGAAGTGCCCAAACTTGATTTATTAATATAGATTTTTATTAATATAGATCATGCACACATAGTTTTATCATCATTGGCTTTTATGCAATATAAAAATCAGTTAATAATCAATTCAGCACTTTATTCAATCACTAAATGTCAAATCACCAATCCCTGTTGCTACTTCCAAAGAAAATAGGTGCACTTTATAAAATAACTAATTAACACTGATATTTCATTTTAAAATCTCACTAATTAACTCTTTATGCTTTTTTTCAATAGTAGCTCAGGAGAAAGAACACTATCAAATTTAGTTTAATTCTTTCCAATATTAAGGCAATTCACTTCTTCCAAAACAGTATAGACAAATGAAAATAATAGTGTATTCTATTAAAATCACTATAATTTATTGCAATAAGAAACATTAATCAGAAATAAGAAAACAATGTTCATTAGCTTTCATATATATAATTTCTATAGAATTAATGTATTTTTTGAAAAAATTCAATATTACTACTTATTACTTAATATAAATATTTAGTGGATTCAATTTTCCAGACCGGAAGACATCAATTATGCTGTTAAAAGAAAACAGAGATGTTTACTCAAACATTTGTAGTCACTAAATATATATAATGCTTATAGTAATGAGTATGTGTATGAACAGTAGTAGTAGTTTGGCTATTTGGTTCTAAGAACTGAGATGCTGGACCTTCATACATCAACAAACGAGGTCCATTATATATATATATATATATATATATATATATATATATATATATATATATATATATATATACACACACACACACACTATTGCATTTAAGCATGAAAAACAGACTGTTGCCACTGAGTGTTAACCTCAATGTGAGACTTTTATTATCCATTTAGCAATACACATATGATAATAAGATAACAGATATATATATATATGATAATAAGAAAACAGAGACTTTAATTATTCATGTGAAATGGATAATAAAAGTTTCTGTCTTATTATTATTATTACAATGCTCTGTACTTTACATTGAACTCTCCCTGGATTTATATTCTTCTCAGAATTATCCCTTCCAGTCACAAACTGGTAAAATGTACATATGATTTGGTTATGATGGTGAAAGCTGTTATGGGAGTATGGATGCTGATCAAGTGTTTAGTTGGAAAACACCTGTCTCCTGGTATATTTATCCAACAACAAAAATGTCTGACTTGTAATGTGAGTCTGGGTAATAAAATAACAAAGTATCACCAAAACTATATATATATATATATATATATATATATATATATATACAAATGATAAATAAATATTAATAAAACAAAGGTATGCATAGACACTAGAAGATTATTGTGTGTTACAAAACAATGAATACAAATGAAGAAAACATTTAAACTAGAGAATTGTTTATGTGTGTGTAGTTTGTTGTAGGAGAATGCCCTAGAGAAAATGAAATGAAACAGGCATACGTGCGTGCATGTGAGTTTCCCAGAGGGAAAACATTTTCCTTGTTCATCCTATATCTTACTGTTCCAGAGTGAAAAAGGAAAAAGAGGCCAACCAAGAATGTCACTGCTTATTTACAGGCTTAGGGAGCATCTCCTAGCAGCAGTTTTTTTTAGAAAAATAAGTGGGGTAACTTCACAAACCTTTTGCAGATCTAACCACAATTTTATAAGGAACCAAACACAGAGAACTGGAGCACATAGTGTGCCACTAGGTCTCCAAACAAACCTCTTTAGGTTTTAAATTCAGTGTTGTCTCATTCGACTGGAATTCAAACTCAGGTCTCTGAGTTCTCATTCTGAGCCACTATCCATTACATTATATATTATATGATATTTGTCATAGAATGAAACAGAGTTATGATTCAGATTGGAGTTCCCAAGTGCTGGCTGGTGTTGTGTGTGTGTATATATATATATATATATATATATATATATATATATATATATATATATAGTTTAGATGTCAGAGAAGTGATCTATTTGTAGAAGCTCTGAAATTTATGACTATTATATATCTTTTAGGCATGGTAGAGTAACAGATTGTGGCTCAGAGAACTGAGTTTGAATTCCAGTCAAGTTTGTTACATTCACTTAAATGCTAATACCCTTGGGAAAGGGTATGAATCTAACTCTTCTCTACCCCCCCCCACCAGTTATGGGTAAATAGTAGGACAGACTGGGTTCTATAACATTGTGTGACAATAGGAGAAGGAAAACTGTATGTAGCCCTGGCAAAGCACATACTATGCAGCTAAGGCAAGGATTGTTTGCATTGACTTGATGGTTCTGACTACAGTTGACTACTCATATATCTTAGGTGTACAAATCCATATTTCTATAATGAAAATTGACAATGGATAAATCTAGTATGGTGTGTATTACAGAAATTAAATGAAGTGAAATCTAATCTCTAATTATTATTGAGAAATTAATTATTATAATCATGTGATTAAAACAGCTTGCTATACTGTTAATCTCTGAGACTTATTTTTCCAAGTAATGGTGTTATTTCACACATTGTTTAAAACTATCTAATTTGAATATTGAAAAACCTGCAAATGAATTGCTTTCACATGTACTGTTCATTTTAGATTACTAATGGAGCTGAATTAAAACTCCCAATGAATAATGGAAGGTCACGGCTTATGTTTGCTAATAGAATGTAAATATTTATTATAACTATTATTTTATTTTGAGGTTATGGACCATTCCTAGTGTTTCACTGATCATTATAATAAATAGCAGAAAAAGGTCAGTTTATTTTAGGACACTTATTCTGGAAATATTTAGTCAACAAGTTAAATTTTGGCCTACACTAATGTTTAAAATAACATTGATTCTAAGAAAAGAAAAGCATAATTTTTGAAAGAGTTTGAAATGAAAAGTTATTTCCTCATTTATTTTTTTTCTTTACAACCTTTCCAATTTATTTATGGATACTGAATCTAACTGAATTTGAAAAATGAATTTGTAAGTTTTGTTGAGAAGTGCCTTCACTGATTATTACAACATAAGTTTTAAGACAAAACTCTCAAAGCATTGACTTTGCATTCTTCAATGGGATTGTTAAATTATATTAAAATGTCATCAATTCATTTTTTTGAACTTCCATTATCAATTTAGTGTGCACAGTTAAAATCCAAGCAACCAATCTTTACCAATTTTGACATTCTAGTCAGAGATTGAATGAATTTTGCATTGAATGACTCCAAGATAAGGTTTATACTCTTAGACGTGTAGAAAAAGTGGCCTTCCTATGGTTTAAACTTTTGAAAAATTAGAGACTGAAAGTTCAATATTTAAAAGGTTTTCTTTTTGCAGTTTTGTTTTCTTACTCTCTTCTTTCTGTAAATAGTAAGTTTCATTAAAAAAAAAACAAAAGGATTTTAGAAGATAGATTTTATATAAATTAACTTGCATACCCATTTTATCTTTCTCTTATTTGTTTTGTTTCAAATCATTCAATATATTCCATAAAATTCCTGAGAGAATCACTTGCACAGAAAAACTGTTGTGTATTAATTGGTTAACATGCAAAAATTCTGCAAATTCAAAACTTGCAAATTAAACCCTATTTCTAAAAGAACCAGAAATCCATGACTTTAAATCCAAAAGGTGTGTGTATGAGTCAAATAAATATTTATTTACCATCTCCAACGTGACACAGCCTTCAAAGTGTTCAAGTTCAATCTCTTTGGCTGATGGAAGGCCATTATGTGGCCTGGCGCTTACTGAACTGGTATATTAGAGAACTGACATGGTAGTGCTGTAGTGATTGTAGAAAAGGACAGATCTAAGAGCCTACATGACATTATTAGGTCAAGCATGAAACTCATTTTTATTTCAGAAAGATCGAACAAAGTGGATTGTTTGTAAAGTGAGCAAACAAATGGAATAAGTGCAATAATAACTAGAAAAGAAAGAAAGATAAAAGATGAAAAGTGGCAAAACGAAACTATAACAGAAGAAACAAGATTTTATATTTAGATTATTGGTTTTCAGAAAGTGACAGCAGTGAGAATGACAGGGAAGTGAGAAATATATTAAACAACAAAGGTGGCTGAAGAATGCTTTTTTTTTTCTTTTTGTTAAGTTTTGGATTGCCAACAATTTGGAGACACTGAGAGAATTATTACCAACTTGAAAGATATAAAGCTTAAAATGTTTAAGTAATGAAAATAAAAGAAGATCAGAAAACAAAGAATATAAAATCAAAAATAAGAAACTATAATGATTTATTTGTTAAGAAGCAGTTTCTTCACAAGTAGATTTAGTTTGCCATCAGTAGGAAATCTATGGCATAAAGCATTTTATATACATTTTCATTTGTTATACTGGACGTTTAAAAAGAAACAAAGTAAAAAAATTTGACAATTGAGCTATTTTCATTCTCAAATGATTTAGAATGAACAAATGAATATAGTTTTATGCAACATCAATTTCTATATAATGGTCATATTGTGTCAAATTTAAGTAGAATCTTAAATAAGTAACGTATTTGAATTTTTTCAAATTTAAAAGTTTTAAATTGCTCTAAAGAAATGGTGATGGATATTATATCATTCCATTGTGTGTTACAATGAAAATGTTACAAATTATAAAAACTGATAATCAATAACTTTCAATCAAAATAGTTCCCTGATTTTAAATAGTATATTCTATATTTTTCTGTTAGATACTAATATCAAATCATAGCAATTGCTTTCTGAACATCTTTGAAAACAACAAAATTATTAATTTGTTGAAGAGGACCTGATTGCTGGAAAGAGAAGAATATGCAAGAATAAAATACTGTGTCAGAGTGATCATCTCAGCAAAGATTTTAGTAGCATATTAATAATGTTTCATGACTGGAATGAAGAAATAAGTTATGCTAAATGTATCATAGTAAGTATGGGGATATACAAAGTTGAAAACTACAATGGAAAAAGAAACCAAATGAAACTTAATTAGAACATATAAAAAAAAAATTTAAGGCTTTATATTGGATTTGGTGGGAATATTCCTAACTTAAAAGGGTGCGTATTTGACAAAATCCTTGAATAACTGAGTGAGCAAAATTATCCAAATATTTTCCTATTCATTCAAAATACTATTAAAAAATGCTATAAAGAACAACTGTAAAAAAATAACCAATAAAATCAAAACAGATTATTTGTATTGTATATGTATAAGACGAAAGTCAAAATGATGGTTATTTAAGAAGTGACTTTTGATGAAACTGCTATGAAAAATTTTAGCCTATTCATGTCATATGGCAAAATGAATACCCTTATTGGCGTAAAATATATTCTTATGAATTTGTAAGTTATGATTCGTTCTTATGAATTCATAAGTTATAATACATTCTCATGTATTAATTAAGTTAGTGTCTATCTTAAAGAAATGAATAAGCCTGAATATTCTTCATAGATTCAAATGTGTACACTTACCATTCACATGGGATCAATCCTTATCCAAATAAAAGAACTGAATGAATTTCCTACTTGAGCTGTTATATAAAGAGCACTGCCTCCAAGCAAGAACATATTTGAAATATACAAAATAAATCCGATATAATGTTTAACTATGCTGTATTTTTTACGAACAGGAACTAATCATCCAATAATTCCATGAAATGACAAGGACAAAGTGAAATTAAATGTTGTACTTCATCTATTTTCTCATATATAAGGCACAGATTTAACCTTAAGAAATAAAAATATTATAAATTTTTAAATGATGAGTTCTTGTTTTATAGTAACAAGAACATCTTGTATACATAGTAATATTAAATATTTTTATATAATGCATTTACAATAATGAAAGGAAACTTTTAAGTCAAGAAGCCAGAAGAAAGTTCCTCAAGTGAGACCTTTTTGCCAATCTAGCACTATGCTTAAATTCATAAAGTCTATGTACCTTAGAGGAAAGTTCATCAGAACAATTACCATGTAAGTATTTAAAGAAAAGGCCCAAAGAAGGCTACATTACATTGATGGGAAAGTGAGTGAAGCCAAGATGCCAGGTCAGGACCAATAACACCACAAATTCTTCTTTGGATTTTTTCAAGAATTTCTAAATAGGAGCACCAGGCCAGATGTGGCAACAATATTCAAAAGGAATTAGTGAAAATATCTTCAAAATTGTTTCAGATGTGCAAAGAATAAATAAAATATATATGTAAATTTGTCATTTTTTTTTTAGTTAAGAATGTTGAAATAAAATAATATTACAATGAAGTATGTGAATAAAAATGATAATGAAAAATATTAGCAGAGATAAAAAAAATAATATATAAAAATAGAATGGTAACATCATAAAGAGAAGCAAAAAGAGTTCATGAATTTTAGAAGATAACTCAGAAAGTAAAGGGAGATAAGTCATAAATATACAAAATGAGTAGAAATGTTTGGTCATCTTCCAGTTCTTGTCAGTAAGATTAAACTTTGACTGACTTGACAGCTTAAATAAACCTTTAATGTATTTAGCATCCACCTAGATGTTACACAGAAACAAATGTTTAACCCTTTTATTTGAATGTAAAACAGTTTAAAGATGAAAGTATCCCATAATCATCAGATTTTTTTCTAGAAGATGCTAGTTGAATGCACAGATTTAGATATTTGCACAAATTTGAACCTTTCAAATATGGATTATTTAGGAAACAATTAAAAGAAATTACATCTGTATGTACAGAAAAGAATAAAAAAAAGTTAAAAGAAAAATAAACTATTTGCAGGTTAAAAGCTGAAATATCTAAAACAAAATTAAAATTAAAAAGTGAGTTTGAAATAGTGATCTATGATTAGAAATGAAGGACAATTTATTCAGGTGAGGATAGTGTTCTTAACTAAATGAAAACAATAAAATAAATAAAAGGAAGAACAAGAGGTAAGAGTAAACTCAAAATAAAATATAATGTTCTTAAAAACAATAGAGAAGAGCACAAGCAAAATATCTGCCATATTCCTCTGTCAACTTCCACCATATTAAAATACGTCCAACCTTACTGCTATCATGTTGCTACCTTAGTGATGACTTAATGATAACATTTTCAACCATTCCTTTAATTGCATTTGGAATTAATTATTATTTACTTTCAACTTTCATCCCTTCCCAAGTTACTGACAAATGAAAAGACCTTCCAACAAAAGAAAAAACTTTGAAAAATAAAAATTGAAAAAAGTTAAAAATAGATTGAACTTGTTGTCAAATGTGTGCAGACAGAAACTGTGATGTTAATAATTATATTGTTCAGAGTGTTATCAATGGATAGTAATGATAAAGTCTAGTTTGGGAAAAGGTATAGCAGAAAAGGTGAAACAGAATTTACTTGGTTCACACACACGATTTGCAAACATGACCCTGGGACATTAGAATGAAAAAGAGCAAAAATTTACATCACTTGAGTAGTGTAGATTCCACAACTATAAAACTGGTTGATGAGAGAAGCAAGGTTTTTAAACACAGGTTTGATATAAGTATTTCTATGAGGATAAGTTATGATAATATAAGTCCAATGTTCTCCAGCTGATCAGATCTGTGAACAATGGTTTAGAAAAGATTTAATGATTCTAAAACAGACTGAAAAGAGGAAAGATATTTTTCCCTTTGTGCTCCTAACTCCTGAATGAGTTTGTGCTTGTCACTTCCTGTAGACTTGATAATAATCAAAATACATGATCTATTTTTATTCAGTTAAAAGTTTTTATTAGTTCCTAGCAATAGTATTCATATAAAATATACTCTAACAGTATAAAGGAGAGAAAACAACTTTATAGGTTAATACAAGAGACTGAACAAATAAGCTACACTTCCTTGCCTGTACATAGGTTTATTTCTTTGCATAAATCTAATAATAATAATAAAAAAACACCAGGAATCAAAATCAAGGAATCATTTTTTTTGTTATTAGCAATAAAATAAGGATACTACTAGTTGGTTGCAAATACAAGTGTGTTTATGTTCATGCAAGCAGCTACAAATTGGAGGTGTCAAAATCAAGCAAGTATGAAAATTTATCTTGTTTTAATAGACAATGGTAATTGTGACACTGAAATCCAAAGGCATATTAGAATAGCAAAAATGATTTCCAAAAGCTAAAAAAAATTATTAAGAAACAGGAAAGTTTCCTTAGAATAAAGGAAAATAGTTCTGAACTGCTATGTGATATCAATCATTCTATATGGTAGTGAATACTTACAGATGAAGAGGAAGCATCAGAAAACAGAGATATGTTTCTATAAAAGGATTCCAGGAATATCATGGATGGACTATGAGAACAAGGAAGTTTTAAGAAAAATGGAAATAAAAAGGATACATATAATTAGAATTGGAAAGAGATAGGTAAAATTTCATGAACACATGAGAAAAAAGAGCTTGGAGAATTTGACACTTACAGGACATATTGGCCAAGAGGGGCAAAGGGAAGCTGAATAATCAACCTAACAAGTTTGTATAAATGGGTAGCAGAACATGGATTAAGAGGGATAATAAGGGGGATAAACATTGCTCAAAGCTACAAAGGATAGGAGGTTGTGGAGAGCCATGAAAGTCCATGTACCCTCAGAAGATGACACATTAAACATGAACTGATCATACTATTTTTTATTACTAAAATATCCTCATGGATTCTATTGCTGCAGTTTATTGCAAAAAATGTAAGTTCAGTTATTGAAACTGGATATGAGAATGTTTTAGACAGAAAATTAGGCATAACTGAATGATATTTTTGATATTACAAAGATTTGTTCAAAACAGTTTACCATTAGTGATAACTGGGTATCACTGATTTTAGGAGTACCTGAATTTACTGGTTTTACAAATATTTTTGATACAAATCCTGTTCATGATTTTGATGCTTGTTCAGATGTTTCAAAAGAGATATAAATCATATATTCTAGAAAATATGTCTTTACCAGATGAGCAATAACATCTACCCTACAGGTGCAGAACAAAATTATATCAGTAGGTTCTGCAGTTCAGAAGCAAAGAAAAAAAAGTGAACAAAAGAAGTTTAATCATTTTAAACACATTATAACCATTTTGAAGTGTGTTTGTTTTGTTTATTTCTTTAGCAAAGTGAGGGAAGGGAGAGAATTTTCTAATCTTTATCTATTTTTATCTTTTCATCAGCTTTCCAAATATGGAAACAACTAAGCAACAATAGATGAAGTTACTTATTTTCTTTTATAAACATTTAGTTCATTCAGTTACATTTCCATTTCATCTTATATTTATTAACATTGCCATTGCTTTATCATGGATAATATGGAAACCAGAGAAGTAGATCTCTTTTCAAATTAGGGTAAATAGTTTGTATGTAAGTTGTCAAACCGTAAAATAACTTTAAGTGTTTTCTTCTCTATAGTAAATTATCACACAAAAATTAAAAAATACTTCTATATTTCTATCAGTCTTAAAATATGATTATATAACCCTTTGAATGTTCAAATAGTATTCTACAATATGAATATTTAATGAGTAACAAAAATCCTGATATTTTATTTTAATCATACACAATCATGTTATTCAGAATTACTTTCATCTTATATATTTTGAAATATTAAAGTGAAGTTATGTGTGCAAACACACACACACACACACACACACACACACACACACACACACACATATATATATATATATATATGAAATGTTTGGGTGTGCACCAAACCCATAAGAATGAATCAATAAGTGTATAGTCAGCCTGATAGTTATTAGCTGGATTTTGATCTGAAATTTTCATTGTATAATATTCAATCTAATGTGATTAATAAAGTAAAGAAGTGTTGGGTTAATTGTATTGACAAAGAAGAAAATTTGTTAAAATGCTTTTTTTTATTATTGGCAATGAATTCATTGATGTATTTAAATTTCTTTGGCACTGCAATTAGCCACCAGTTTCAGTTTGTTTCTTTTTTATGAGTAGGGAAATTCTTTTCATTGTGAGTTGAAACTTTTAGTTTTATTACTCTTTACTAATTACTACTGCTAAGTGGTTCTTGATTGGAACAGGCTCAATGCATAATGGTGTACAGTACAGCTTTGAAATTGTCTTAAGTGACTTGAAAAAGAAAAATGAAAGTGTTTTCAACCAGACAAGAAATGATGACTAAATGTGTACATTTTTAAAAGTGTAAATATTCTTTAATAATACTATTATCACAATGATTTTGAAGGCAATATTTATTTATAACCCATTTAATATCTTTATAAAATATTGCTTACTTTAATGTGTATATTATTGTGTAGGTGTCTGTTTCTTTTATTTCTTTCACTTTATATATATTTATATATATATATATATATATTTCATTATATATATATATATATATATATATATATATATATATATATATATATATATATATATATATACTATAAACATTAAAATTAGTGAGTACATGTGTTTGAGTAAGTATCCATATTTTTTTTTTTTTTTTGAAACAATGAAATTAATTTCTCAGTGAATTTCTAGAATGAGATGTCATCATTATTTACACTATTTACATGTAGACTCATCTTTGTTGTTATGACAACATTTAGCCATTTTGCTTTTTGGCCTTTATCACATACTTGTTGATCCAGGTAACCTTCAGGTAAATCTGAACTGAACCCTTTATTTAATCTACAGGATAAGAGCTGTGCTAAATAAAATCTAGACAAGATATCCTTAGTCAGGATCAGTGGAATGAGAACAATCTATTCGACATAGGTTAAATAAAAGGCTCAATTCAAAATTCATTACCTGGATTACCTGGATCAACAAGCCTCTAATGAAGATCAGAGGACTCAATGGCCAAAAGACAAGGACAATAGTCTGCATGTAAATAATAAAATTAAATGTCTTTCTAGAGATGAGTAAACATTTAATTTCACTGTTTCAAAAACAGAAAAAAGTAGTAAGGCCTATACAAACAGATGTACCCCAAAAGTTTAATGTTTATAGAATCTGAAATAGATAGTTGAAATTCCTAGGGCATAAAATAAAGAAAGAGGGTTTGGAGAATGTGACATTCACACAACATATTGAAGACAAGAAGGACAGAGAAAAGCAGTGAATAGTGCACCTAACAAGCTTGTGTAAAATGGCTGACAGAACAGGGATTAGTAGAGATAGCAGAAAGACAAAACTTACTCATAGCTACAAAGGATAATCGCCCATGTACTGAAGGCAGAATGGCACATAGAAGAAGTAATAAGAAATATGTTGGATTTAAAATTCTATTAATTGCTTATATATATGTATATATATATATGTGTGTGTGTGTGTGTGTGTGTATAGTTTAAAATTTGCTATATTTATGGAAAACTAGTGGGCAATATTAGTGATGGAAGATAGATATAGGGATAGTGACTGTCAGTTTCATGTCTAAAGTACTTTTCAGATCATGTGTGAAGATGGTTTGAAGTGTGAAACTGGCAGTCACATCATGCAGTATTGATTTCTATGTTTTAACTGTCTATTTATTTTCTATATCTAGATATATAGGGTACACCGTGTATTTGAGAATGCATCTTTAGCAGACCATAAATCAAAGATAACTTAAGGTAATGTTCCATAGCAAGCATGAAATTTGGACATTTTCATGTCTCTTTCAGCAGTACTGAGTGTATTAACAGCAGCTTTCTGACACAGAGACAAAGAATTTCTCTATCTGTGTATGTGTATTAGACAGAGAATGAAAGTTGTAATTATTATATCAATGTAAGTTAAATATGGATAATTGTCAATGAAAATACTTCACTATCATTTCCTTTCAGTGTAGAATAGAATCACCAAAAACAATCAACTACACTGAGCAACAAAAGATTTTGCTGGTGGCACAAAGACATAAACTTGTGGCTAATTTTGGAATCCATACTAGAACTCTTCTAACATATCAAGATTTAGTGTTATGTATATATACATGATGAGATTTTGTTTGATATTAATTATACTGGGCAGAAAAAAAAACATATCTTCTACCAAAACAAATGATGCTGTACTAGTTTAAATTAAGTATGCTGATTCTGAATTTGAACTCAGATTTGTTCAGCATGTTAAATTTCGAGATATATTTATGTTCAATGTAAATATTATATGAACTAGTTAAATTACCCATGCCATGATACATGTCACACATTTTTTTTAAGGAAATGATGATTGATTTTAAATCATTGTTATAATTTGTGGTGAAGAATGATGCATTTCGCTATTACTCAATGATCTTGCTGATGTGACCTCCATCTTCTGACTTTCTCCTTCTATATTTTGGATAGAAGTCATTCCCTTGTTCAAATTTAAATTTAATTTAAATCAAAGGGAAAAAATTCAGTGGGAAGTTTGTGCCCCACCCGGGACCCCCTTTGATCAAAATGAAGTATTCTTATCCAAGTAACCTGGATAATGAAGTTTCAGAATATATATATATATGGTTATAGGGGTCTATCTCTAAAACCCTAGGAAGAGTTCAATAATAAACAAATGGACAGACAGAGTCTACAACTATATATATATATATATATATATATATATATATATATATATATATATTTGTGAAAATATTTAGAAAATAGGAAAGAATGGTTAGGTAGATCCAAAGTTCCTTAATATTTTAGTTATTATTTTTTAAAAATAGTGCTCGATACAAATGTAGAGCATAAATATAATTATTTATTTAAATAAAGTTAAGCGAGTTGGAATCATATTTTTAAATAAATAATTATATATAATTAAACCTAGAGAGCCAGTCAAACCTACTAAGGTTTCACCTAAGCGGATCATCAGGACAGTAATAATCATCCATTTTGCTTGTAATAACTGAAACTGAAAATATTCAGAAATGTGGAACTAGAACAATCTACCTCAGTGGACAAAATAAAGGGTTCGATTTGAAATTCCAACATATTTGACCTGAAGAAGGCCGGAGTGTACAATGGCCGAAATGTTGTGAATATGACAATAAAGATGAGGACAACAGTGCAAATAATGTAAATACTAATATACAATTAATATAATATTTTCATTGAACATATTCTATGAGCATATCTCAAAAATCTGTCATGCTAGGTTAATTCTGATATTTTTGAAATGTCATGTCCCCTCAGGACATATGCACACTATTTACATTATTTGAACTATTGTCCTCATCTTTGTCACCATATTTATTACAACATTTGGGCCATTGTATGCTTTGGCCTTCTTCAGGTGGTTGGAATGTCAAACTGAAACCTTTATTTCACTCACTATTTTCAGTTTCAGTTATTTCCCTTTACTGTCATATCTGCTGTGGCCAGGTATTGAATTCACAAACTCTTTGGGTCAAGTAAATAGATTACTTCAATCAATGTTTTTATCCACTGAGCCATGTATCCAAACAATGTAAATAGTTGCAATACCTCATCTCAGAAATATAGACAGATGCTAGTATATATATGCCATATCTAATGGATGTCAGTTATCAGTTATCTCCTGTTAATTCCCCTCTCCAAGTTCTCCACTGCCTTAACTCACACTCTTTGGGCCCTGTCACTGGATCTAGGTAACACCTTTATCCACTGTGCCATATGTCCTTGAGAACATCTGTGTATGAATTTCTGGGTATTATAAACCTAATGTCTTCAGCAACTATTTTTTACCAGTACTCATATTGCAATTTTTGCTGTTATCATTGCTTGTTTTTACCAGAGCTCATATTGCAATTTTTGTTGTTATTATCACTTTTCTCTGGCACTCCTTATTACTGGTTGTAATAAATATGGCAACAAAGATGAGGACAATAGTCTGAATAATGTAAATAGTATACATAACACCTCATCTCAGAAATATAGACAGATACTGAAGGACATAGTTATGAAGTGTTACAGCTTTTCTTTTTAATATCTTTGAATTGGCATGGTTTCTTGGGAAAGGTAGAGGAGATGCTACCAACTGAATTCTTCATGGTTTCAAATCCAGAACTGTCCTTCTAGACTATGGTCAACCAAATCTGAACAACTCAATCAACCCTGCTACTCTGCCCACATCTGGAAAGAGGATGGATTCACACCTTTTCCAAGGACATCGGTGCAAAGGGAACATAACAGGTTCAATTAGAATTTGAACTCAGCTTGCTGATTCCACTTTTTTGTGCCAATATCCATTACATTACTTGTATATCCCAAGTCTGAGAACAGATCTGGATCTGGAATCTAGAACATTCTCCTTCTTCTCCTCCTCGTCCTCCAGTCCCGTTCATGAGCTATATTCAGTAATAATTTTTTTTGAATAATCCCCACTCAAGTCACATAATACTTATAGTCTGAGTAATATTCCAAGAGGGAGGCAAATATAAATACATATCATAAAAATAAAAAAAATATTCATTATTCAAACATGAAACAAACACACATCCATATTTGAAACAAATTATTTAAAAATAATGTAGACAAAAACAGTTTTCAAAATGAACTAAACAATGAAATGCAATCAAATTAACAGCATTAAAAATCTAATTTGCATTGAAAATACTTTATGAAAAATCACCTTTCTAAGTTGTACCTTTATTAAAATATCAAAGTGTAGCATCTTTTTTCTTCAATGAAAAATAATCTTAAATTTTACTTGCTTCCTTTAAAAACATAAACACATATAAAACAAAGTGTAAGAGAAGGGAGACATGTTTACATACAAATTTTATAATTTGTACACTACATATACACAAACTAGAAATATTAACTCATACAGTAAGCACACAAGAACAAAGTAAACAGAACCTTTTAAGATGCACCAGAAAGTGTTAATTCTCATATTCTGATCAGTAGACAGAAAGAGAATATGAAAAAGAACATTGAAATATTTATACACTTGCACATGACATATAAAACAAGGACAAAAAGGATCTAAAAAGTGTAACAAAAATTGTGATGATACACGAAAAAATTCCAGAAAATTTCTCCAGGGACAAACATAAACTTGCATGTAATGAAGATGCTTTATCCAATAACTGGCTTTTAAATTTCTTTTTTATTTTCTGATATCAATTTTAATGTAAAAAAAAATCAAATTTTACAAGCAAAAATATTTTAAAATAGTTTAATTTTATATTATTCAGCTTGTCACACAGGTGTTCACATGAAGAATGTCCTTTAAGGTATTTCTATCAGTATATTTCAACCAATTTCTTTACTTAGCATTGGTTACAAAAATTATATAAACAGTTTTCCATTCCAGAGAATTTAAAAATGCATAGAAAAAATTTGTTTATTTCTTCATTCTTTACTCTTTTCTTTTTTTTTCTGATATTTTTTTAATTATGTTTAGCTTTTTAAAATAAGTTTTAATAAATTTATAGATTTGCACAAAGTCAATGCTATGTCATCTGTTTTCTACGATTGCAGACACATTTTGTAGTAAATGTGTACTTGAAGTTATGAGACATTTTGATCAGCATCACATACACTTCCTCATGCATTGGTGGCATTACATGAAAATAAACTTTTCTAAAATTCATTAGTATATTTTGTAGATTAAGTCACTTATTTGTTGCTGAATGGATTTCTAGAAAATACTTTAACTACTTTAAAAAGAGTTGCAGTCCTTTTATGAAAGCGTTTTTAAGGTTTTAGTTAAATTTAATATCAAATATCAGCAGCCATTGTTCTTTTTATGACACTTTATTTTCCACAATCTGACAATTTCAAACTTCAGTGCTGAGTAGTTGCTTATCTTTTGTATTTGTTTTGCTGTTATATTGTAGTCAGCCATATCAATTATTTGGCATTCATTTTCAGTTGTGTTGAAGACTTGATAACTTGATCTGTTAGAAAGTCATAATCCCTTATTATTATTCCTTCATTTTGTTCTTAGTTACCTTGCAAAAGTTGTTAGACTCATTATTCTCTTTATTGCCTTGATTTTTATTATAATGATTGAGATAATACAATCTTCTTCAGGTGTGCAATCCATAAAGTAAGAGTAAAGTATTTTTTGGAAATGGTAGCAAGCATAAAGGAATAGCAGCAAATATGCTGATCAGATCAGTCTATTTCCAGTAATGTGCATAATACAAGAGATTTCATTCACAGCAACCTGTTCAATATGTGTGATTCTATGGATGTTTCCTAATTCTTTCCTTTCGAAGCAAAGAAACCCACACCACATTAACCTGACTTATAAATTTGTCCATTAAGTTAATGTATGCCACTTCCTTTAACTTTCTTCATCTACACTCCTTATCTATGATTTAAACCTCATTCCAGAAAGGGTAATACAAACTCATTAAATATTGTCTATCATATCAGACTTTTCTATTTTGCCTTTGGTGATGGCTTTTTTAAAATTCTTTGTCTCTGATGTTCAAGGGTGGACTGATTTCTTCATTCTGTTTTACAATTTTGGTTGAATCATTGTGATAACCACAAAAATAACCACAAACAAAAAAGAATGATTTCCAATCATCTGAACAACTCGTGGAATGATAATGATTCCTCTTAAAATTACAGAAGATATTTTTTACTTTTCATTCTTCTCATTACAATGCGATAGTCATGCTCTTCAGTTTGTGAGAAATAAAAGGAGTTTACTTTTAAATTAATTTAAATGTTATAATGGAATTTCTAATGCTATTTGGATATTTTATGATCTTTACATCAATGAAATAAACTATTCAAAGTCAAAAATACTTCCATCTTTATTTTACCAAAAGAAAACAATTCAGCTAGTCATTTTTGTATCATCATTTATGACTAACAATTCCTTCATAGTCTATAAAAGGCAATTTCAAATAACCCATTCATTATTTTTACCATGGATATATTGAAAACAGAATAAGAAAGCAAAGATGTATAACTGGATAAATAAATTGTGAGTCACAATAAAATAATTTTAAAAGTATCAAATGATTTCTTGAATACTCTATGCTGGTCATATATATATATATATATATATATATATATATATGATATATATATATATATATATGATATGTATATATATATGATATATATATATGATATATATATATATATATATATATATATATATATATATATATATATGATATATATATATATGATATATATATATATATATATATATATATATATATATATATATATATATATATATATATATATATATATATATATATATATATATATATATATATATATATATATATATATATATATGATATATATATATATATATATATATATATATATATATATGATATATATATATATATATATATATATATATATATATATATATATATATATATATATATATATATATATATATATATATATATATATATATATATATATATATATATATATATATATATATATATATATATATGATATATATATATATATATATATATATATATATATATATATATGATATATATATATATATATATATATATATATATATATATATATGATATATATATATATGATATATATATATATGATATATATATATATATATATATATATATATATATATATATATATATATATATATATATATATATATATATATATATATATATATATATATATATATATATATATATATATATATATATATATATATATATATATATATATGAATTATTCACACAAAACTAATGCAAGGTTAATGATTTAAATGGCGAGACATCCATCTCAAACAATTCAAATAGTACACAAAACCTCCAGATCCGTTGTGAATGAATTGATCCTTGTTTATTAACCTTTGCATTAGTTTTGTGTGAATAATTCATGTATTTGTAAATTGATTGCACGTTTATTGTAATTTAAATAACTGATCCATGTGCGACTTTTGGTTAATAAGTGCGACATTACTGTAATTATTGAACAATATAGTTCATGCCACTTTGACAGTAAAATTTACCAGTAAAATAATTTGTTCATTACCATATTTGGTATAAACGCAAACACTTTAAAAATTTTTCAAACTCAGCGTTGCTTTGGCATGTTCAAAAAACCAATATCTCATTTTCAATAGCATTTCGGATACAATACACATATTTTCGATGTCCTCTTATTACTAAGAGAAAAAAACAAGAACAACATCTATTATATACCTGAAGATGTCTGTAGGAACAGACGAAAGCTTGTAGTAAAAATAACAAGTAATACGGCAGAAATTTATATAAACAAGGATCAATTCATTCATGACGGATCTGGAGGTTTTGTGTACTATTTGAATTGTTTGCGAGATGGATGTCTCGCCATTTAAATCATTAACCTTTGCATTAGTTTTTGTGTGAATAATTCATGTATTTGTAAATTGATTGCATGTTTATTGTAATATATATATATATATATATATATATATATATATATATATATATATATATATATATATATATATATATATATATATATATATATATATATATATATATATATATATATATATATATATATATATATATATATATATATATATATATATATATATATATATATATATATATATATATATATATGATATATATATATATATATATATATATATATATATATATATATATGATATATATATATATATATATATATATATATATATATATATATATATATATATATATATATATATATATATATATATATATATATATATATATATATATATATATATATATATATATATATATATATATATATATATATATATATATATATATATATATATATATATATATATGATAACATGAATGATCCACTGTTGATATCCAAATTGTCACACAGAATAAGTGAAGTACTGATCATGAGGGTGATTACCTTCAATATATCAAATGCTTTTGAAAAGGTGTGCTTACACAATTTTCCAGTTATGACATACCTGGAAGAGTTTTCTCAATTATGAAGTCATTCGTATCTGGTAGGTCCATAAATGTTGTTGTTAATGACCAGTTTTCTGAAGTACATGAAATCAATGCAGGTATTCCCTGAGGCTTCCTTCTTGGCCTTACCTCTTTCTTCTTTAAGTTAACAATCAAGAACATACTTAGGTCTCTAGTAAATATCTATCCAGATAATACAATTGTATATAATTGCACCTCCAAAAATCTAGATGACCAGAGACTGGCAGCTGAAGTTGCCGCCAATTTAGCTCTAACAGCTCAATAGGGGAAAAACAGGATTGGAAAATTCAGTACCTCCAAACCAAGCTAGTAATGTTCCACCATCACTGAGCAGAACCTTCACCTATCATGATTTCTTAGTTCCTCCAGTTCAGACCTTCACAACTAAATCCTGCCATTCCATGTACATGGGACAAATTATCTCCATTCTTTTTGAGTTTTGTTAGTAAGAAGGAAGTAATATTGAAACAGCTTTTTTTCCCCAAGAACTTCTGATTTATGGAACAGAAACCCAAGTGGATGCTTACCTGATCACTACAATCTTAACTGTTATCCTCCTCCTCCTCTTATGGTCATTCAACAACTTCACTCAGTAACCATCTAACTTGAGTGGCTATTGTACCTTGTATTTGATGAACAATTAATAAAAAAGAAAAAATATGAAATATGTGAACAAAGCATGTAAGACAGAATTTGTGAAAAACAGTTGGATACTAAATTTTTTTATTCTGTTGTCAATGTTTTGCTCATTAAGTACATCTTCAGAAAACCTTAAAAATAAAAACCCCTTGAGACCCTTCATATTAAATCTAAGCAACCTTCTCTAAGTAGAAGGTTACTTAGGTATAAATGGTTGCTAGATTTAAATGTTATGTCTGTGATTTATATTGCTGATTCTCTGCTTGTATTTTTGTTCTTTCTCTTTTTTTTAGTTGTGCACATATTTATGTTTTACTATGGATTGAGTTCTGGTAGGTAAGGAATGATAACTGGTTGTTTCTTTTTTGTTATATTTTTTGATCCACCACGTTTTATATGTTCTTGCCTCAGATTATTTAATTATTAAGAGATTATATGAGAATAGAAACAAAGAATATTTATGCAAAGAAGCAATAAAAACTTCTGAAAGTAATGTTAAAGTTGAAACAATAAAAAGTTAAATTCAATGATGAAACTGATGAAGGTTATTGAATATCAAAGATTCCATACTGAAATGAAAGATAATAAAATTATAATTTATTAACATATAGGATATTGCTTTAATTAAATATATATTTCTCTGGATTGTATTTTTTGCATTAATTTATAAATAAAAATTCATGTTGCCCTTTGTATAATAAAGCCTAAGACTCCCAAAACATGTTATTGTCCATATTTTTTAGTGTTGATTGATATTAAATGGCTGGCTATTACTTGTTTCCAAGCATACATTTGTCAGTGTGACTAACCAAACACTATTACAAACATCTGCTCAATTCACAGAGCATACCTGTGGTTTATACGACAACAATGTTGAGTGTACCCTACTTACCATTTCTGACAGAGAGTGCATAATGTGGAGTGATCAATTTCTTGAACAAGGCCATTATACTCAATTCCACAGTCACAATATCTTGTGACTCTATGCTTACACAACCATTGGTGGCTTACAAGCAGTTCTGTCTACTCAATTTGAATCACAAGATTTGGATTAACCATTTCTATGGGTTTTGGACACTTTCCAAAGGTGCCATGTGCTAGGATTGCCTCCTATATTGAGATTTGAACCTTAGTCTCATGGTCAAACATTGAATGATCTAACTACTCAGCTAAGTTGAAATTCACATAATTTTTTCATTATGCCCTGAATATTTTTCCCATCATGTGTTGTTTAATACTAATTCCCTTGTAAAAACGTTAATTTGCATAATAAAATCTTATATATATATATATATATGTGTGTGTGTGTGTGTATATATATGTGTGTAAGTATATAAGATTTTATTATTATAAAATTAAAAAATATATATTATATATATATCGGGTATAAAATATGATTATTTTATACTGAATATATACTCACTGTATACATTGAGTATAAAATATATATGCAATTTAATACACACATATATAAACAAAATATGCGTTAATATTCTTATGATTTCATAGCTTTAAACTTAGATCTGCTATAATTTTTTTTTAGTACAAGTAATCTCATCTTTTCATAATTCCTTATTGTGAAAGTTTTGGCAATGCAGAAATGATTCTCAAAGTTTGGTTGAATTTGCTCCAGGCATCCTAAAGAAGAAGAAAAATTGAAAAATACTTCCATATTAATGGTTTAGATAATCTTTTTCTTTATAAAGTGATACAGAATTTAGAAGAACAAAAGCAGGTATGAATCAAAAGGATAGAACTCTGTTGAACTTGGAACAGTTCCAAAGAAAAATAACACAAAGTTAGTTGCCAAGTTTGGCCTGACAATTCTAAGATAGACAAACCTATACTTTGCTATTCAAAATTGCTATATTTTCTTTGCACAATAATAAAATCTGTCTGCATCCATTTCAAAATGGCTGTCTAATGTATTTTAAAAGATGAAAGAAAAAGCAACAAAAATGGTATTTAAAGATGGCACTTGGCATCTTACATATTACAATACTGTTCTCAGCCTTGACAAGTCCACTGGCACAAAAGACAGTCAGTTTAGGCAAAGTAAAGCTGACCTTTAAATAGATAACCGGCCACCTATACTAAGTGTACTTTAGTCTTGGTAGTTTGTCAAACATTACACAAAACAAAAAGTACACAAAACAAAATACAACAAAAAAGTGTCAGAATACAAAAATGAAGCAAAAACAAAAAAGAAAATAATATAATGAGCAAGAAAAAAAAGAACAATTAGACAAAAAAAAAAGCAATAATGTTGAGCCTGCTCTCAACAACAACCTGTCAGAAAGCATCCCTTAAAATTGGTTTAACATTCTCAATATTGCCCTGGGATTACTGTGTCTTGTTTCATTGCACAGGATGGATAAAAATGAAGGGAAAAACACCTTTACTTTTCTATTTTTTAATTCTCTATTTTTCTTGTAACAAGTATTTTTTAAAAAATTCTTTGCTGTTTCTTGATCACATAAGAAAAACAAGGGTACTTTCAGAAAATTTCTTTCTCACAAAACACTTATCACATGAAACAATGTGTTGAAACCCATGAGAAGAGAAAGAAAAGAAGATGAATTAATTAATACAGAGAAAGAGAAAAAAAAAAAAATAAATGCAGTGAAGAAAATTTAGAATGACAACGTGTCAAAATTAGAAAATAAAAAAAAAAAAGGGAAAAATCTGAAAACTACATCAATAGATATTTTTTCTTTCTAAATTAAACTTTTATATAATAAAACCTCAATTGGATGAAAGAGAAAGGAACAGAATGTAAGGTACTGCTACTACTACTACTAATAATAATAATAGCGACATAGAGTATGCAGAGACAACAAATAAAGAAAGTATATGAGAGTAAAATAAAAGAAATTTAGAGAGAGAGAGAGAGAGAGGACAAATAGTTATTGAAGGAGAGACAGGGAGGAAGCAAAGAAGTTAGAAAGAGAACAAAATCCAAGACTTTCCCAGGAACATCTTTGAAATTTGCTTTAGTCGATATTCTTGTCAGTTATGTTAGAAAACAAGTCATCATATAAACTAATTGTTGTGACTGTGTTGTCAGTGAGTGAAAATATATTTATAAATATATATGAGGTATTACTGCAAATGTGGATATATTTATACATTTATACCTTTCAATAAATGTTTACATTACTTGTAGAAATTAAATATGATTAATTAAATTCTAAATTGAACATTTCTGTTTTCCTGTAGATATTTTGATAATTGAAGTTATAAAAGATTAGCATGCACATGGATTCAAAGAAACATAAGTTCTTACTGTTTTTGCTTTGTTTCATGTAATTTTCATATATTTAGTGTGTCCAAGAGGTACCTTAAAATGATCTCCAGAATAATTCATCAAATCCTTAAGTTTGGAATAATGGTAATGAAATGACTAGACCTCATTTTACCAATTTTGTTCTTTTTTTAAAATATTTATTATTCAGATGGGATTTATCTTGCTTTTACTACTTTTTCTTTGTTTCATTTTCCCAAGACTAAGTTTTATCATGTAAAATTTTGAAACTAAAAAAAGCTATCTCAAAATAATCTATAGATACTATTCCTAGTTTTAATTTTTTTCTTTCAATTCACTTCTATTTTTTTCGGAAGATGCATTCATTCAGTCTTACTCTCTCTCTCTCTCTCTTAACCAAACTATTTCAGTTCATTTCTTTGTCTTTTTCTGCTCATAATATAATTTTTTATGATTTTAATTAACATTACTAAGTTTTAATAGATCAGTTTATATGTATATATTTTGTACATGCATTAGAGTGAGTTTGTGTATATTCATCTATGTGTAACTATATGTATATACATATTTTTTCATATACTTATATATAAATTAATCCTTATGAATACATAAGATTTTTTATATGTATTCATTGGATAAGTATAACATACAGATACAAAAATAAAAAAAAATGTGTAACAGGAGTATGTACTAGTAGTTTGCGAGGAAAATGCAATATATTTATGAGCAAATAAAATCTTAAGTATTGCAAAAATGATCTTTTAAAATTTTTATTAATCAGCCAATTCTAAGGCATACAAGATTTATCTGACTCAGAAAAGATGCTTGTAAGTTGGCAATATATGATTGGCAAACAAGCAGGTGTGATTGGATGTTTGTTATTTGATGTCTATTCACATATATCCTCTTCAAAATAGAATTTATAAAAGAATTACTTACAGGCATGTTTGCTGAAGGTTGTTTATACACATTTTTTAAACTTTATAGATTTCATTAAAATTTGCTCTAGTTGTCAGTGTGTAGAAGAAAGAGAATCTCATAATAAAGAAAGAAAGAAAATTGAGGAATTACAATTTATCTTATCGAGCAAAGCTAAGTCTCTATTTGATTGTCTCCCTTTATCAGTTAACATCTATCATTCATATTTACATTATGTGCTACAGAATAAAGTAGTATTTCTATTTTAAAACAAGATTACAAATTAATTTATTCAACATACTGTGATCATGTGTAAGAGAAACTTTTGGATTACCTTTGTAGTGAATAGTAATCAATTTATCTTTGGAAATGTAAAATCAAGTATTTATTTTCTTTTACTGCATTAAATCTAAAAAAAAGGACACTGGTCCCTTGTATGTGTAGGACGCCATCCCATATTAAGAAATGTCTTGTGACAGATGTAAGGCTGTTTTGTTAAATAAATAAATAAAGTATTTAGCTATATGTTTGAATAGTTATCCACACTTGTGCAGGCATTGATTTTCTAAGTTGTGTAAAAATGTTGCACAAATATTCATAAGAAATGTCAATAACTAACGAAAAATATTTCAATTTGTAAAAATATCTGTATATTGAATGAATAATTTTATTTGTCATTTAAGATTCATGCCTACCTATAGATGAAAATGCTTAACAGTATAATCTATTTTTATGTATGCATGCCTGCATATGTATACATATCTAGTTTCGTAAATCTATACCAAATTTTATAATGGAGGGGTAGGTATAGCTTTGTTTTTTGAATAGACATTTTTATGAACAAGTTTCTTTGTGAAAATGCCAGATTATAAATATCTGAATGGTAATAAAGATAGAAATGTGAATGCATGGATTTTAATATTGCTTCGTGTGAAGTTCATGGAGTTTGTGCAATATTCAAATATTTAGCTTCCAAGTATTTCAAAGAGAGACAGAAAGAAAAAAAAAAGAGTGCAAAAGAATAAGAGAATGTTACACAGCAAGAAAAAAATGTATGCATAAAATATTTATATATGTATATTTTTATCATGATGTACAAGTAATGGAGCCAGAATATAAGAAGTTAAAAAAGTTTCAATCTGTGAAAAAGTGTTGGATGACTACAGCTCTGTTCAATATACTATGCAATCATTAAAAGCATAAAAGCACAACCTTTTTGCATCATTTAGTTTTGATGTAAATAAGCTCATAAAATATTCCCTAACTTTTTTACTTTGGTAAGTTTTGGTTGTTGCTAGGTTTACTTTACAGTCATTAACATAATTTTTTTCACATCTTTCTATATCAGTTATATAACACCTAACAATATTTTACTATATTAACAATGCAAAATTGTATGAACAATTTCTAAAACACTGATTATTGTCAGATACAATGTCACAATAAGGATTATGGCTAAATATCATCAGATATTATACTGTTTGATTATTATACATTAATGAACAGTTTTGATTATTATACATTAATGAACAGATATCATTTTCAAATATACTAACACCTACAGTGGTCATCTGACACAAGTTTTATTTGCATTCTTCTTTATATCAATGACAGGATCATAATAATGCTAACAAGCAACTATAAAAAAAAACTGCTTCTTTGACAATTGCAGATCAAGCTAAGAATATCTTTCTGACAATCTTACATTTTACTATAGAATGAATATAAGTTTCCATTTTACTGAATCATATAGTGTCCTTTTATGTATTATGGCCTTTTAGGATATGAGCGATCACGGCTCTCCACAACTTCCTTTTATTTTAGATCTTACTATTTTTGTCTTTTTACTATCTCTCTGACCTCCTGTTCTGCTATCTATTTACACAAACTTGTTAAGTAGGTTACTCACTGTTTTTCGTTTGATTTCAACATCCTATGATGGCCAAATTCTCCAAGCCTCCTATTTTTCATTATGTGTCCCAAAAATTTCAACTGTGTCTTTCTGTTTCTAAGTATAAGTGTCTGTTTTATTTTTATTTTCTTTAAAATTTCCTCGTTGCTTATATGGTATGTTCATTAGAATTCTCAGGATCCTTCTGTTGAACCACATCTCTGTTGTCTCAAGTTGTACACTTATATGTAAGGAAATTATCCTGCATTTACTGCCATATGGGAAGATTGATATTACATAGCAGCTCAGAATTATTTTCTTTGTTTCCAATGAAATTTTCCTGTTTCTTAAAACTTTGATCAGCATCTTTTACTAATCCAGTGCACCATCGGATTCCTGTGTCTTATTTTCTGTTGTCAAAGCACTTCCCAGATAGATCAGTGTTAAGAATTATAATTCATATAAATGAACATACTGCCGAAGACCTGTTGTCATTTTTCTTTCTTTCTTAGTGGCTTTCTAAAGAAAGCATGGCAAATGACAAGTCATCTTCAACAACAAAAGAGTAAGCTTCAGTGAGTGTAATCAGGCTTGAGGAGTAGCAGCACTCATCAGCAGGCAAGTTAGGTTCAAGGCAGCAAGTTCTCCACACAGAGCAGCCTAAAGGATTAAAATGTTGGTTTGTGACTTTGGTGATATAGTAATTGTGAGACCAATCCCTGGGCAGTGTGTACTTAGACTCAGTGGAAACAGGACAAACAATAACTGAGCTAAGGGCTAAACAAAATATCCCTAGACCTTGGGTAGTGGAATGAGAATACTATGCAGATTAAAGGATTTAGTTTAAAATTCCCTGTAGGTTACTTTACAGGTAACCTGATGAAGGCAGCAGAGCACAACAGCTGAAACATTATGATAAAAACAACAAAGATGAGGACAATTGTCAGCAAGTAAATAAGATTAATAAAATATTGTTGTTGTTCCTACTCCAGTGATTTGTTGATAAGTTAGCAGTTACGTAAATATAATGATTCTTTTAGCCTTAGGTATGTGAAATATTAGAAATTCTGTTGAGAATCAATTTGTTGAAGGATTAAGGAAGTATTGTCTGAAACCAATACTCATGGAAAATGCATATCTTTTTGAGTTTTAGATTTTGATCAGTAGTCTAGAAACTCCTTGGCAAGACATAATGGAACCAAAAGAAGTTTACATTATTAAGAATTCAGGCTGGAATGTGTAATACATTTGGAAAATTTCTTATATACAAGTGAGTAAATGTTTACATATCCATTTGCTGAATAATATAAACAGCTGTTATATTCACTTCCACAGTGAAGAGCATGTCATTTTAAAAATCCTCAGCTTCATTTCTTTGTTTCCTTGACTCTCAGTAACTCCTTGTTGCTTGGAGGTGAAATTCTCTCTCTCTCTGTCTGTCTCTCTCTCTCTCTCTCTCTCTCTCTCTCTCTGTTACTGATTCTGTAATTCTTAAACCAAGAATACGCTGTTGTAAACTATGGCAAGGATATGTTGGGGAAAACACCTAACTGATTGCTTTCCCAAGAACTATGGGAAGTAATAGTCAGAGGAGGGAAAAAGATAGGAGGTAACAAAATAACACTGCCTCAAAAACCATGGTACAACAACTTTAGAAACAAAATGCCTATGGAGACTGATTTCACAAGACACTGAGTCTTGCCAACTGTCCACTGCTGACTGCTGATTTACCTGCTGCTTTTATTGACAGGACACAGTTGAGAAAAACAAGGATTTAGACATGTTGTAACAGATGTAACTGGTTTTGATAGACATGCCTACACACGATCCAGGACTTCTTTTGTATCTGTACTGATGTGCAATCATCACATTCACCCCTGATCTGTAGACTTGATTTACAAATACAGTAAGTGGTGAAGTGTCATCTTTTACATTGTATCAGTATGTGGCTTTTTTGACAGTACATTTCATTCTGGCCACAATCCTCTTGATACTTTTGTGACACTGCTCAATTATTCCATTTCCTGCTGGGATATGCATCTATTGGAATTGCAAATGCACATCCCATCCTTCAGCAAATGCATGGAACTCCCTGCTGAATAATGTGGTGTCATTATGAGTAGCTCATATGTTAGTCCCCTTTTGACAGAACACAGACTCCAGCTGATATATGATACTCAATGAGTCTTGGTAGTGTAACTGCACCACACAGAAAACATGACAGGCAATGGTAGAACATGATATCCATTCCGAGCTGGTGCCAAATACTGTTCACTTCCATTTTGCTGTCCAGACCCTTTGCTGGTGGTTAAATTCCACAGAAAAGTCAGGTTGGTCAATATGGGTCACCACATATGTTGGTGTTTCTTTGCTGCAGAACTGTACAGCTCTATTCTGTGTGATATTTTTGCCACCTTATGCAATTATTGCATTGATTCTGGAAAGTAAGTCAAAACCTAGCAGTTTATCATGCATGACAAAGACTTCAACTTTGGTTGAGTTCTCACTGTCTGTACATGCCCTCTTTCTGTTAATGCAATATTCACTCACAAAAACTAAGATTATTTTTAAATCCCAAAATTTGGCTTTGAATAAACTAGAAAGGTTAGATAAGCCATAAGAAACAAATCAATCAAACAATTGATGACATATATGCCATCATTGCATATCTTGCCAGAATGAGAGCCAAAGTGAATCATTGAATGTTGAGTGCCTAGTTAAAACAATGTTCATTAATACTTTCATTATAATGAATCCAGCTGAGATACCTGTATACATGCAAGAGTTTAGTGGATTAACTTTTTGTTTCCATCATGCATTAATATGAGATATACTCCACTGCTTTTGGATACAATTCTGATTGCAGACTTTCTTCATGAAACTGAGAAACTTGTTTTTGAATTTTGCAAGGGGGTATGCTATTTTCATTGTCAGGTGATAATTTATTATTCTTTATTTTTTTCTTTTATAGCTTTCTTGGCTTCATTATGACTAGATTCATTATTGTTTATATTTGAAAACAAACTTTGTAATACTCAAATATATACTGGTAAATATTCATATATTCTATTTCCTCTGGCATCTTCAGATTAGTAAAGTCAAGGTTGAAATGTGACTCAAAGTGTATTTTTTTTTGAGTCCAGGACATTTCTTCATGTCATATTCCTTCAGGATGCAGGTGATAATGACATTTTTCTTTAATATCTGTAAATTTCTAAAACATCTCGGAAAGATTGTTGCATAATTTCCTGTTTCTTTCTTGATAATTATGAATTCAGATATGTCCTTCTGATTGCAGACTTTCATTGGGTGCTTTCATCTTATGAGGGGGGGGCTGTGCTTATAATTGGAAGAAGAAGGAAAAGATTCCCACAAATCTCCCATTGGATGAATTTATGCAAGATGGTTACCATTTACTTTCAGCCATTACTTTAGTCTCTTTATTTTAGGATGTTCAGGAAGTAATTATGTATTTCACTGCAATGAATTATGAGTTAACCAAGACAAAAACAAAGTTGAATGACAGGAAACTGAATCTAGAATCCACTTATTATATCTTTTACCTAATAAGGTTTCCACTGTAATGCATTTCAGTGTTTCCAAGGGTATCAGTGTGAGAGTGAATGCAACAAAGTAGGATGTAACATAGTCTAGGCTTGCCAATCCCACTTTCTCTACTGATAACATTGTGCTAGCTGCATATCCTACATATATATATATATATATATATATATATATATATATATGATAAAAATATAGTTTTAATGTATGTTATATTTATGGGTAAAAGTGCTCAAATTCAGAAATAGAGCATATATAAATATAATATATATAAGTATGCATGATTTTGTTTTCTTTCAGAAACAAGTAAAAAAAATCATAACATTGACACTTGATTAATATTAGTAAGTGAATGACAATTTGCACATTCATAATGAATTTGGGTGAGGTTGTGTGTCCCTAAATATTGCTGCCTCATTTACTATCCAGATGAGACCAGAACACTACACCGTTATATATTTTACGTTTGTAAATGATTTTTTAATGTTTTTTCATCTTATATGCATAACCATATATATATATATATATATATATATATATAGACAGATATTTTGATGTATATGATATATGCACACACAGGATATGCTATAAAAATTTCTTACCTATACATATATTTACAGGTTTATGCACATGTGTGCATTCTGATATGATCTCACACATATATATTTCTTTATTTAACCTTCATAGATGGCCATATAAATCTACCTGTGAACTTTTTTATCTTATGATTTTATTTTAAGTTTTAATTTTATTTTGAGTTCATATAAAATATGAATAAATATTTCAAGTGTTTGCAGTCATCTCATTTGCTTTATCTATTCTACTCTTCTTTTCTGAGTCCCATTTTTTTCTCCCTCTAGTAAAATCTAAGGCTGCATAATAAGGCTTGATGCAGAACATTGCACATTATCATCAAGCAAGGCATATTTGTTGTTATCTCTTTATATAAATGAATCCATAGAGATATGCAGGAGAAATTGAAAGCAGATCCAAAGAATAGTCAGTGGGTGAGAAATACCCTGGTAAAGCAAAGCCCAAAATGAATGTTGGACTGTGGGGAGAAGGACAATGGGAAGAAATTGTAAAAGACCCCAGTCATTATACAGCCAAGTTCCTTTTATCCTCTGTTATTTCTCTTCTGAAGCTACTGCTACTTTTACTGATAATGTTGTTTCCACCCCCCCCCCCCCACTTTTACTGCTGTCAAATGTCATTGCTTTGATAATTTTTATCTTTCCTATGAGCACATTTTACATGTGACTCTGCACCATGACAGGACCTCAAAAGACAGTGTTATCTAAGCTTTCTCTTCATACTGGACACTATGAATGCAAGAAAAACAAGAGAAAACATTTATTTGTTATATAAGATATGGAAAAATAAATAATGTCTATCTAAATAAATGTAACTATCAACATGAGACAAATATTAGTAGATAATATAAACATACTCTACAAACTCACTGCAAAATAAATATAAATAACCAAAAGTAAAATCTATTTATCTAGATATAGTCTTTGTAATAATATAATTATATTTTATAAATGACCTTTGATAGATCTGTGTCTTACGGTATGTAATTGTATACATATCTATTCAGATGAACTCTATTCTTTAGTTCCACGAGTTGAGACCTTTATTTCTTAGACATGCCATGCTACTGCAGTGTAGTTTAATCAACCTCATCTCCTCTGTATTCAAAATATAAGGAGAAAGTTTCCCACAGAAAACTACCTCCCACTAAGAACTGCTATGTTGTAGAAAAAACTTGTGTCTGAATCCAACCATAACCTCTTCAAGTCAAGGGTCAATCATTATCTATCCTCCCTATTCACATGCTTTTCCTTTTCTATCACCACTTCTTTCATTCATATCACACATCTCATTGATCATAATCATTTTATCAGTATTCTTTACTTTGAGTGGCCCTAGTATAAAAATATTATGGTTTAAAAATAGATACTCTAGATTTTAATGATGTTATAATTACTGATAAATTGAATATAAAGTAGATATATAATTTTTTTAAATTTATTATTACACATAATTTAGCATTTATATTCTAAAATATACATTATTATTATATATATTGTTATATAGTAAAATCTAAAAAATGAATACCTTTAGATGCAACAAAAATACAAAGACAAATAAAAACCTAATTGTGACGTAAAATTAAAAAAACATATACTGATAATCTGAAAAGATTATTTTATTAGTATAATTTATCCTGATAAAGTTTTGAGATGTTTAATTCATAGTGAAGTTTTCCTTTTATTGAACATTTTTTGCTGTTAATGAATGTGCTGTGTGCATGTTATATAATACATTTTAGCATTATTGATGATCTAATGTTTATATAATTTTAGGGTTTATTTACTTTCTTTCTAAATATTGCCTCACTTTTGGAAATTTTAATCTCAACCACTAATATAAGAAAACTTTAATGCTATTTATCTATATCCATTTGGAGAATGATCTTGATTGGGTCTCCTTCATATATTCATGCAGACAAAGGAAACATTCGGCATTCATTGACCGAGTAGCCGGTCCTGCTTTTGCTTGAAATTTATAAAATCTTTCACTTAAAATTTTTTTCAGGAAAATAGGTTTCTCAAGTTCAGTAGCTGTTATCACTCTTTCCAGTATTGACAGGAGTTTCCTTCCTAACCTTTTATTTAAAGTGCTGTCGAATGTTAACATCTTGATTATATCATTATTTTCTCTTCAAGTTACATGTGATATCTATTTTAGTTGTTGCTGTTGTTGAAATAACTCAAGTGATTTGGTTTCTGTTATTTAGCATAGTTCTTTGTTTGTGATTCTGTAGCACCAGTCCACAGTATTTGAAGAAGGATGGTGTTTGACAACATTCACAAGCTTCACTTGCTCAAAGTCATTTTTAAGCATTGATCTTAGAAAATGGTTGCATATAGCCAACAGTTTTTGTGTTTATTTAGTTTTTAATCGGTATTACCCCCAAGCAAGGTAGTAAAAGCCACTAAGACACAAGGGGGCTACAGGGTGTGAAAGAATTAGGATCAGAAACATTAATAATGAGCAGAAAGAGAAGAGAGTAATCAGGAGAAGAGTAGATAACAATTGACATTACATTTAAATTTTTGCAGATGAAAAGTTGGATGGAAAGCATGGAGCTGGAAGGCAATTCCACAAATGGGAAGTGTGAGCGAAGAAACTGTTAGCATAAAATTTATGGCTACATTTAGCCAACTCAACCATAAATTGATGTAGTAGTCTAGTACTGTGTTTAAATTAAAAAAAAGTTTAGGTACCATATTGAAGAGTTTAGACAAACAGAAGAAATTTAATATCTCATCCTACTTGGATATTTAAGTAGTTTTTAAATAATTAAATTTCATGCTTTTCTATATGGTTCTGACATATTACAAAATTTACAAGTTCTCAAATTTAGAAGAAAAGGAATTAGTTTTATAAGCCTGACTGTTATGGGATCCTGATACTTTTTGTGTCTGTGTCTATTCCCCACCACCAGATACTCATGATTTTGCAAGTAGACAGAATGTAACTTAACTATCCAAATTATAGAAAGCCAATCAGCGAATAAGTATTTGGGTCTGGAGAAATATCTACAACTAAAAATACTGTAATATTTATAAGTACCATAATAAATACAATAATACTACATAATGCTACCATAATAGATTATTTAGAAGCATGTGTGCTTCTTATTACTAGAAATGTTATTTTATTCAGTATATATGAGATCAACACAGGCTTCCCCCAAGGCTCTTACCCACAGTGCTGTCCTCTTTCTGCTTTATATTAATAATCACCCCACAAATATTCTGAGATCTTTACTGAATATCTATCTATGCAGATAATGCTATAGTCTATGGGTGCACCTAGCAGCTGCTCTTTCTTCTGATTTAGCTCTAATAGCTCGATGGGGAAAATGGCTTGTAACATTTAATAGCTACAAAACTATTAACATTCCATCATCAGCAAATAGACCTCAAATTTTCTTTAGTCATGATAAATGGTTTAGGCTCCAGTTCATTCCAGACATCAAGTGAAACTAATATATACAATCCCTCACTAAGAATGATGGAATAATGGTTGGTTCCTTGGGCTGCTCCAGAAAGTAGCTGAAGCCATCCAATCCTCACTTTGCAGCTTTGAGAATCCAAAAGTATTTACACTGCCTTGGGGGTTATTAATTATTTTCAACTCTACGACCCATTTTTCCCACAGACAGAATATTGCAATCCTATTGCTGTTTCCATAACACGTATACAGATGTTCTACATTCATTAGTTCCACATGTTCAGACCTTTACAGTTAGGACCTACCATGCCACATACACATGGTTGAATCATTCTCATTCCCTTTGTATTCCATTGATAAGAAGGAAGTTCCACTCTGACAGCTTCTGCCAGTAAAACACTATTTTGTGAAACAGATTCTTGAGAGGATGCTTTCCTGATTACTAGAATCCTAACCTTTCAAGACTAGAATCAACTGTTATTGATCCTACATATTTTAATAATTTGCACATCTTCCATTTACATCTGTATAGCAACCTCACTCAGTAATCCTCTATCTTGAGTGGCTCTTGAGTCTTGTGTGAACATTTAGTAAAAAAAATTATTTGCTAAATTATATTTTTATACCTAAAATAAAAACAAAATAGTACACACATTTTTTTTGTTTAACCCTACAATATTTCATATTACCATATGCACAAAAATACGAACAAGATCTGTACATTTCTGAAATAAGTTAACTAAGCTTTACATTGCTGTAAGGATCTCTATGGCTGAAACAGTAAAGCATGCCTGGTTTAATGAAATAGGGAATGCTGAGAATTTCAATTATCTAGGCTGGTAGATGTTAATTTCACTGTGTGTAAATAAATGAGGAAGTCAACTGAAACCTGTTTATCCATTGAAATAATATTTATAGAAATAAATATTGCCTGATTTGAAAACTTCTTATTTATTGTGTAAATTTCTTTGTTTACATTCCAGCTATGAAAAATATAAATTAGCAAACATGTGTACATAAATGAGTAAAGATGTATGTATTTCTTTAATTAAATAAAATAAAATAATAACATTTAAATGCCATATTTTAATTAAAATGTCAATAAAGCTACACTATTTTTTATTAGGATTAAGCAATTTGTTAGTTTTTTGTTAATAAATGATAACTTTTCAGTAAATGAATTAGAAATACAAAGTGGATAGAGCATTGCTTAATTTTAGTGATTAGTCAAGTTAGAAATGAAAACAAGGATTATTTAAAAATTTACTGCAAATTTTATTTGGACATGATAAAGTTTTTTTTCTAGAGACATGGTGTAATTGTATACAGTCTAAAAGATTATTACTGGCTGTGAATATGACCAAAGAAAAGGACTAATGTCCACCTGAAAATTAAATTTATTGCTTAAAAACAATTAATTAAATGTTACTTACATCACATTTACTTTCACAGTCAGTCAGAACCCCTCCTGCTAGGCTACATGGTTTCATACACTGAAAGAAAAAAGGGAAGAAAACAGTTTTATTACAGAGAAGATTGTGAATTTAACTTGGTTTATATATAAAATATAAACAACGTTTTATCGAAGCATGTATCGAAAATACATTAACATGTTTTGAAAGAAAATGCATTTTAAATAAATAAATACATGAATATTTTTTTTTAAAGCGTTCAACCCCAAGCAAGGCGGGAAGCCACTAGCACATAAAGGGTTTCAGAGTAGGAGTGAGAACAAAGAGGAGTGATAGAGGAAAGGATGAAGAGATGGTTAGGGGATAGATCAGGGCATCTGGAGATGTCGATTGAGGTTACATTTGAATAGTTGGAGATTATAGTTATCAGGAAAACAAGAAGGAGAGGGAGTTCCACAGGCGAGAAGTGTGAGGCATGAAGCTATTGGAGTAGAAGTGACAGCTACACTTAACAGTTTTGACAGTAAAAGGGTGAGAGCGAGATGCTTAAATTCACAAAGTCTGGGAACCAGTGAAATCAGCTCATCGGAGCAGTTACCGTGAAAGTATTTGTAAAAAAGACAGAGGGAGGCAACGGCACGTCTGTGAGAGAGAGGCTGCAGATGTGATGCCAGATCAGGACCAATTACATTGCATATCTGTCTTTGGATTTTATCAAGGACCTCGAGACAATTAGAAGGGGCTCCAGACCATATATGGCAGCAATACTTCATGCAAGGATGAATGGTTGATTTTTAGATTTGAAGGATCGACAATGGTGAGAAAAATTTCCTGGTGTGGCATAGAGAGCCAAATTTCCTAGCAGTGGATGATGCTATTGACTCAATGTATTCGTTTCATCTCAGGTCAGCGGACAATGTGAGACCGAGCAGTCGCAAAGAGGTGCCCTTGTGGAGTTGAGCATCAGACATTCTAATGGGGGGCAGGGATGGTTCCCTGTGGTGAGTAATAGAGAGCAGTTTTGTTTTTGAGGCATTAAAGTTAACCAGCCAATACCTGCCCCAGTCCACAACCAATTGGAGGTCCTTTTCAAGACAAATGGCCAGGTTAGTTTTGTTGGCAACAGTGGATTTGTATTTGAGGTAGGAGTAAATAGTAGTGTCATCTGCATAGATGCCTACGTGGGAACCTATGACATCGGGAAGATCATTAATGAAGATAAGGAACAGAGTAGGGACTAGGATAGAGCCTTGGGGAACATCTGTATTTGTGTGGTCGGTGATAGAGGAGAATCTGTTGAGAATGACCTTCAATGTACAGTTCGACAGGAATGATTGTATTAAGTTGAACAATTGACCTGTAATTCCATAACCCTGAAGCTTGCGAAGAAGGCAGGCATGCCAAACCCTATCAAATGCTTTGGAGATATCAAGAGCCATGGCACAAGCTTCTCCGTTATTATGAAGTGCTTGGTAAACAATTTCAGTTATGGCTGTAAGCACATCAGCTGTAGAATGGGCAAAGCAGAAACCATATTGCTTGTTGGAGAGCAGCTCAAGGGATATAAGGTACATAACCACTTCAGCGTTGATTAAAGCTTCAAAGACTTTACTGAAGAGTGTTAGGAGACTGATAGGATGGTAATCAGAAGGGTCTCCATTGTTCGTAAAGACAGAAACAACGGATGAGGACTTCCAACAGGGTGGAATACAAGATTCATTGAGGCAGTACTAATATAATTTGGAGAAGGCAGGGGCCAGTTCAGGTGCACATTTCTTCAGGGCAATGGCTGGTCTCCCATCTCCACTACTAGCCTTGTGGGGTCTAATTTAGAGATGATGCCCAGAACCAATGGCAGGGTTATGTGCAAGTCGGTCAAGTGAGCCTCATTTCAATGGGGAAAATCGGGTATGGGTACACCAGAAGAGTCGAGCGTTGAATTGAATGAGCATTCAGCCTTGTCGGCAGAGGAGGTCAGAACCTCAAACTGGTTGAACAAAGGAGGTATAGAGGGTTTGCTATTGTTAAATATGCTCTTGCAGAGACACCAATAATCCTTAGAGCTGAATTTGTGAGATGCAATACGTTCTTTCATTTAAGCAGCATATAGAGACTTTGCTTCATTGAGGACATGCTTACACCTGTTATGGGCAGAGACAAAGAGACGTCTATTGCAATCAGACATGTTGCTATGATAAAGGTGGAAAAAGTGATTCCTATGGGCAATGGCAGCTGAGAAAGTAGCAGAGAACCAAGGGGAAGAGTGCGATTTGACCTTATATTTCCTTGAGGGAATGAAAGCCTTTGATTCCAGCTTTAACCCAGGTGGAGACCTTGGAAGCACATTCTTGAACAGGGAGTGAGAAGACAACATCCCAGGGGATGTCGCAAATGAAATCCCAGAATGAGTCCCAGTCTGCTCGTTGATAGCAGAATGATATTCATGGTAGGAGGTTCTTTACAGGGGGTGGAGTTGAAGGAGATGTTGACAGACACTACTGTGTGATTGGAGTTGCCAAGAGGGCAGAGCTGCGTGGTGCTACAGGACTTGGGGATCGAGGTAAAACATAGATCAAAAAGAGAAGCCTTACCATCCAGATAGTAGGGAAAACGTGTGGGGAAGTCAATTATTTGTGCGAGGGATTGAGAAATTGAAAAATTAAGGGTTTGTATGTCTGCAAAGTCAGTAGTAGTGTTATTAAGCCATTTGGTATGATGGGCGTTAAAATCGCCAAACATGAATATGCGAGCAAATGAATGGAGAGAGAGAGCCTTGTCAATGTTGTCAGAAATGGATTCAAGTACACCACAGTCTTGGGAGGATGGAGAGTGATAAAAGAAGAAGAGGTAGCTTACAACATTGAGAGGGGATAGCCGCAGACACATATATGAATGGTCTGGAGATTCAAGAGACAGCTTTCTTGTCAGCAGGAGATGTCCTTGACATAAACACCAAGGCCATGCATATAAGTTTGAGAGTCTTTTCTAAGGAGTGGAAGGTAGCCAGGGATTGAAAGGTAAGAGGAGGGGATAGATGAGTCAAGGTTGGTCTCACAGAGAGCCAGTATATCCGGGCAGTTTGCAACAAGAAAGGATTCAACACTGCAGAAGTTGGTTCTAATGCCACTGATATTAGAAAATGAAATGTTAAAGGGTTTAGGTGATGTTTTAAGAGCTGGTTTAGGATTTCTTGTGGGATTGTTGTTAGATTTCATGATTTGTAAAAAGAAAAAGATTGAAGTAGAAGAAGCAGACGGTGATCGACTGAGACATGGACAGATGGAATTTGGTGCAGCCTGCAGCATAATGTGGCCTCAGGGTTGCCCACCAGAGATGAATGCAGGGACACCTATCCATGTGTGACATGGCACTACAGACACCCCGGTATTATACAACTGTTGATCAGAGCGGCTGCTCAAGATGCTACATGAGAGTTAGGGCTCCTAACTACCAGTTGGAAACAGCAACCAGAAAACTGTCAACTGTGTACCCTCAGAATGAAGAGGCATTGCCAAAGACTGCACATGTCACGGGAGAAACACGGCAGCTTCCAGTACACAGGCCAGAGAGATAGGAAGAGAGAGATCCGGGAACCCCTTCCTAAACAAGAAACAAGGTTTGAGCCTCTACTCTTGTCCAAGAGAAGGGGGAGGAGTATTGACCGGATGGCAGGGAAGTCTACCTACTCCTATTACACACACACACACACACACACACACACAAAAAAAAAAAAAAAAAAAAGGAGGCTGCAGTTGACAAGTCTGAGTTGACAGCTGTAGACATATTTACCAATAGAAGAGAATGGGATTTTATGTCTATGCCTTCCATTACATTGAGTTTTAACTTAGTATAAGTCCCATTATCCTATCCTAAATAACAAATTTGGTTTTCCAGTATAGTGGATGCGGCATAGATGTCTAGTACATATGGTAGCTAGCTTTCACTAATTGCCGACTTTCATTCTCATGGTCAGATAGTGGATTGTAGAGGCTGACTTTATATGTCACCAAACTTTTCAGTTTCAAGGAACTGAGAGTTGGGGGAGGGGGTCCCCACCGCCAACAATAGGCTTGGGGTCTTCGCTTTCAAAAACATAGGCAACAGGAAGACAGATACGGCAAGACATTTCCACACTAGTATCTATTTTATCTAGCAGAATTAACGTCCCACTACTACAGAAGAATGCAGACAGCAAGAAAGTAAGTAAGAGTATTTAATTAATAATAGACAGTAATCTATAGCATAATATATATTTCCAGATTTTCCAATGTATGTTCTCTATCAAGAAAGATGCTATAAATGTTTTATTCAAGCTATGACATTTTTGGGCAGCAAGAATGTGTTGAAAAGTTTGAGCAGCAAAACATGTGAAACTGATCATTTAAAAGAAATCCACAGGGAAAATCAAATGAAATGGGAACAGAATACATCAAGACCAAGTTTTAAATCTTTCTTTTCACCACTAAATACTATGCTACCACCTATAGGTCAAACAGCTGGATGGTTAATGTCAGCAAAGTAGAGTTGGTGTAATATTGTGGGCTTGGATTAGAGCTAGTTGAATAGTTGGTACATGGCAAGATTCAGATGGTGTTAAGATAAAAGCTCAGGTATACATTGTCTTTTTTAAGGTACTTAAAGATAGTTTTTCATGCAGTACAAAAAGCTCTGTCAGATTCAACATGGAAAGCTAATGGATATCTGAATAAAACAGATTTCACTTTGATGAAGTGGCCTCTTTATCCACCTGACCATGACCCAACTGAAAACTTAAAAAAGCAGATAGCAATTTACCATCAAAGATGAACTTTGGAATATTTTCTTGATGCTGTGCAGTCTGTCCCATATGAAGAAAGGCAACAACTCACAATAAATATGTTTCTGTACAAAGAGCATTAATTTTCACATTAATATTGCATTTATAACTTTGTTATTACAATATTTTCTCTTCAAGTTACATGAGTTATTTATTTTAGTTGTTACTGTTATGTAAGTCCACAAGTGATGTGGTTTCTATTATTTTGTACAATTCATTGTTTGTGATTCTGCAGCACCAGGTCACAGGTTTGAAAAAATGGTGGTTATCACTAAGACTTACCGGGTTCATTCACTCAAAGCTATTTTTAATCATTGATTTTAGAAAGTGATTGTATACAGCTAATAGTTCAGAATGGGTGTGATGACATGCATGGAATCCATATGAACATCCTTAGGTTAATGTTTTGGTTTTGTATCAATATGTGGTGATGGACAAAACTACACTTAGAACAGCCTATTCTATATTCAATTTTGTTTTCTCTTATACTAAATTTTTTATAACTAAGGCATTTGAAGTGTTTAGTATTTGCTAATTCCATATACTGATTTTTTATTATGGGTTCATTATAGATTCTTTCATTTCATTCAAATTCCATATCATAGTTTCTGTTTCGGAAAGGTTTATCTTGAGTCTTTTTTATTGGAACAATTAGTAGGGGATATCACTTGCTTAGCCCACTTATACATCAGTACATTGGCCTTGAAAGAAAAAGCAATAATGTTGTTTACTATGTGTAGGTTTGTTTGGAAAGTGATATGAAATGCTTAAATGATCAGTGCCTATCTTTTCACATTTGCAATTGTATATGCACAAGGCATAGTCTAGGAAATGATTAAATAGATTGGAGGCCCCATTTCTTCCTGATGAGTTTTGAAATGTTTTGGTATTGGGGTCCACACCAGACATGTATGAATTTGTGGACCAATATAGTTCCACTATAATATATGTAGATATTCAGTTGAGTTGAATGTTGGAAACTATTTTTTTAAAACATCATAAAATGATCTTGGTAAAATGTTATTTATCTATTAATCTATTCAGATAAGATAAAGTATTAATATTTATATAAGTATATTTTTTTCTTTTAAACATTTCAACCCAAGCAAGGCAATAATGCCACTAGGATGCAGGAAGTAACAGAGATTGAAAGAGAATAAAAAAAACTTTAGTGAAGAGAAATGAGGATAAGAAATAAAGGATCAGGATTTAAGAAGGCAAAAGATAGTGATTGAGGTTGCATTTAAATTTTTGAAGATTGTAGGTAGCATGGAAGCAAGAAATTAGAAGGGATTTTCACAGGCAAAAAGTGTGAGGAAAAAACTATTAGAATATAACTAATGGTTGTGTATAGCTAGTTAAGCAGTAAAATGGGGGGGGGACATAGTTGCCAATCTAGTAAAACATTTAAATTCATGCAGTTGATGCACTAGGGAGAACAGCAGCTCATCAAAACAATTGCCATGAAAATATTTGTAGAAAAGACAGAGGGAAGCCACATTGTATTGGTGAGAAAGGGAGTGAAATCAAGATGTCAGGTTAGGATTGATTATATTACAGACCCTTCTTTGAATTTTGTCAAGAATTTCAAAATATACAGTAGGAGTACCAGACCAGATATGGCAGTAGTATTCAATGCACAGATGAATGATAAATTTATAAATGTGCAAGAAGGATTCTGACAAGAAGAATTATCTGACACTATACAGTGAACCAATTTTCCAAGAAGAAGATCTAGCAAATGATTCAATATAACCATTCCAGTTCATATCAGGGGAAAATGTGAGACCAAGAAGGTGCAAACTATTGCTCTCCTGGAGTTTAGCATCAGCAGGCAGAAATAGGTTCTCTGTGGTGATTAAATGAAAGCAGTTTTGTTTTGGAGGTGTTAAAATGTACAAGCCATTCCTTGCTTCAGTAAACCACTGATTAGAGATCTTTTTTAAGAAGAGTTGCCAGTTTTACTTCACCAGATCTGCCAGACTTGCTTAAACAGGAGTAAATAGTTGTGTCACCTGCATAGATACCTAGTTAGAAAATGATGACATTGGGAAGGTCATTGATTGAAGATCAGAAACAGCATTGATACTAGGTTTCACTATTTTACTAGAAACTAGGTAGATGCAACTGTCAGCTCTATCTTAATAATTTCTTTTCTCGCACTTCTTATGATTTCTTGCTTCTCTGCCACCTACTTTTCAGCAAAAGCATGAAATATAAATATTATATACAAATATAAACACTAATAATAAAGTTCAGAGAAATGTTTGGTAGATAAATGCTACACTAAAAAAATGAAGAAGGAAGTCAATTCTACTACACTTTACAAAAGTCATAAAGCAAAATGTAATGTACTAGCAACTTTCAATGACTAAATGAAAAGTGAAACTCATATATTTATATTTAATATTTTATAACAAATTAAGAAAATTTAATCTTAGAACTTAAATCTATATTGGGTGAACATGTGCAGGATAGTAACCATTTCCCTTAAACCATTTTAGTCTCTTTATAACTAATGCATCTCAATCTATTATCTCTCTCAGTGTATACCTGATCTATCTAAGTTATTCTGATCACATCTATCTACTGAGTGGCTATTTAACTCTCTGTTTGCTTAGAAATACTTCTCATTTTCTGAAGATATAGGGTCAGTAAAGTGTTTAAAATTTGACATGGTGACATTCACTTGTGATTTTCTATAAATTGAATGTTGTTGTTGTCCTTCTATTTATTCCATCAATCCATCTTGTTACATAGACACTTGACTGGATTCAAATTCTTATGACAGGGTTAGGTGGCCACAGTAGTGTAGAAAAACTCACTTCTATTTAGTGAACCAATCCCATCTTGTCTTGTATAGTGAAATTTACAAGTTATTTGTAGATACAGCCATGAAGTTATTCACATCTTGGGTTAGAATTTGACATTCAGAAGAATTTCTTTAATCAACACATTGTGAAGGAGTGGATCAGTTTAACCAGAATAGCAGAATGAAATCTGTATTAGTAATTGGTTTCAAAAAAGGACAGAAATGGAAGGAATATATCTATTTTATCTAACCTGGAATTAGGTTTGCATGTGATATTTGCTTTTCAACAGTATTTTGCTTTATAAACACAAACTAAAGAGGATCAATATATAAAAGTTTATAATATATATATATATATATATATATACACACAGACACACACACAAGAAAAATATACTAGACCATGTGCATTCCTATTTGTATATTTATAAGGGGTACAGAAACTTTCTAGGAAATGACCAAATATCAAACACAGGAGGGCGGATGAGCTTCTTTTATGTGTGCATTCAGACAAGCATATATACTGATAGGTAAGAATGTTAGTATATATAAATGCAATAGTAACTAATGATATAAACAAATTTTAGCTGTTAGAAGAAATCTACTTACATTAATTATAATGATGTATATTTATGAGTTAAAACTAAAAGCTGAATATTTTTATTCAACTGACTGAACAATCACTTTCTTCAGGCATTGGTGGCATTTAAAATTATATTATTTCTCTGAAAAGAATAGTGAATGTTCAAGGCATACACTGATGAAAATGAATGAATTACATAAGTAAAATTATAGAAATATTTAATATACATGGGAAATACTGATTGGAATATCATCCATTCCAGATTTAATCAGCCAACCAAGTAGCATTTGTGTAGGAATTTTTATGAATTCATTGTCTGCTTTTTGCCATTGGCAATATTTTTTCTTGGACAGTTTGCCTAAGGAAGAAACAGAAGCATTAACATATTAGAGTAAAAATAATTTAATATTGTTGATAAAATGTGATTAAAAAGAAAATGTTCATGAATTGCATTTTCATGAATATTTCTATTTTGATTGAAAAATATTCTTATGCTTTCCATATATAGAAATTTATTATTCACAAATTTCTAGTTCTTACTCTAATTTGTTTCAATTTCCACAGTTGTATTCAGGTATATTATCAGTTTTATATTTTCAAAAGTGAATGGGTTTTGCCATATGAGGTGTATGTAAGACACCTATTGTGGCCCTTGGTTCTAAAAATGCTTGATACGACTTTTCAATTGTACATTGTTTCATGATTATTTTGTGAAGTGGTTCATTTTTAGTGCATCACTTGCATCTTTGAGAATTTTTATTTGAGAATATTTCAATTGTGTACTATTTTTTCAGCAAGTTTTACATTATATATGAGATGTATTTCTACTTTGTAATTTGACTATCTTTTAAGTGTTTTTAATCTTGCAGATGAATTATGGGTTAGAGAATATTCTTGCATTTAGAAAGCCTCTCTATTTTGACTGTTGTATTTTTGATGTGTTTTACATCTTGAATTCATTTTTTTTTCATTCTAAAAATGCTTTTGATAGCTCTATCCCACTGCAAGAGCTCACAATCCCAGGCTTCTCACCCTTAATAACTAAACAGGACCATCAAAAGTGCCACAAATTCATTGTCTGTATTAAGGATGGGTTTCTCTGTGACAGAGACCCCAAAAAAGAAAACCCTAATCTCCTGTATATGTGCTTCTGTGTAGCACTTATCCCGAGTACCACTTTCATTTTCACTCTGTATCATCCTCAGGATAGTGGAACTGTAATGTTTGACTGAATATCTGAGACAATTGATAATATCTTTACTGAAATTCTCTTGGCTAGCTTCCATATTTGAGGTGACTTCAATATTCACCACAAAAAATGCTTAGTCCACTCAAACAAAACTGATGAAGAAGGCAGTTACGAAATAACACAGATCATTTAAGAACCCAACTGCATTCCTATTGTAATAGGATATCAGGCAAACATCCTTGACCACATCCTCATATTCTACCCTGAAAAATGTCTCACAGAAATTTTAACCTTGTTGGGCATTCAGATCATTCCCTAGTAAGTGACAAAGTTGATGCCAAACCAAAGGCAACCTCTGATTTAAAACATAACACAGCTAAAAATAGTCATCTTAAATATAACATTTAACTGATTGTCTGAAATATTTTAGGGAACAGATAACTTTTGGGACAATGTTTATAGCAATGTATAGTTAAATATTTTCTCAGAATTGACATATCCATATAAGATCAAAGAGAATATAACTAAATTTCAGGTAGAAATCAAAAACAGAATGCAAGCTTTGTGGAATTTTTTTTTTAATCATTTCACCCCAAGCAAGGCAAGAGTGCCACTAGAAAGGAAGGAGGTTACAGAGAGTGAAATTGAAAAGATTGGTTATAGAGGGGATTGAGGAAAGGTTAAAAGATGAACAGGGTTTAAGACAACAGAAAATGGCAATTGATGTTGCATTTAAACTTTTGAAGATTGTAATTTTTAGTAAACAGAAAGGAGTTTCACTGTTGGGAAGTCCAAGAAAAGAAACTGTTGGAGTAGAAGTGGTGGTTATTTAACTATTTTAACAGTAAAAGAGTGGGACCGTAGATGTTAATCTACTAGCATCAGGAAAAAATCTTGTCAGAGCAGTTACCATGGAAATATTTGTAGAAAAGACAGAGGAAAGCCACATCACATCTGTGAGAAAGTGACTGAAGTTGAGATGCCAAGTCAAGATCTATTACATTGCAGATCTTTCTTTGGATTTTGTCAAGAACCTCGAGATGAATAGCAGGAGCACCAGACCAGATATGGCAGCAATATTCAATGCACAGGTGAATGGTAGATTTGTAAATGTGCAAGATAGACTCTGATGAGAAAAACCTTCTGGCACAACACAATGAACAAAATTTACTTACAGTAGATGCAGCTATTGATTCAATGTAGTTGTTCCATTTCAAGTCTGTTAAAAACATGAGGCCAAGAAGGTGCAGTGAGACCTTCTCCTGGAGTTGAGCATCAGCCATGCTGATGGCAGACAGGGAAATTTCTCTATGGTGGCTAAATGAGAACAGTTCAGTTTTAGAGGCATTAAAATTTACAAGCCTTTTTCTGACCCCGTTAACCATTAACCTTTTCAAGAGCAGCGGCCAGGTTAACTTTGTCAGTTCTGATGGATTTGCTATTGAGACAGGAGTAAATAATATTGTCATCAGCATAAATAACAAAAAAAAGTATAATTAGGGAAAAAGAACTGGAGAAAAAACAGAAGAAAATAAATAGAAAAAGCAATAACAAAAGGGAATATGTTGAAAATCATTAGAACTGATGAAAAAACAGAAGAAACATGTTTACAAAAACAAAGAGAAGATGAAATTGAAAATAGAGAATTTCATAAGAATTAAGAAAAGAAAACAAGATGAAATTAGAAAGAATAGAAGAAAAGGAAAGGCTTGAACCATGCTTGATCTACCAGTCACAAACAACCATAGTTTGCACTGAAAGACTAAAGTAGGAGAGGGACAAGGTGTTAAGAAAAAACAAAATAAATGCTATGCAAACCATTTTATGATTTGAAAGTAAAAATAATATCAACAGTCAGTTTGGAAATTTGGAAAATTACTTGTGATTTTCCTGAGGTGACAACAAATGAAATAAAGTTTGTGTTTCAAAATGTGAAATGCAAATAAGCAACATGTGAAGATAACATATGAACATATGCCTTGATAGAAACCAACTACACAAACAAGCTAGTTTAGAGGGGGTACCCAACAATAGAGTATCTATAAGCAAACAGACATAAAAATCAACAGAGTATAACAAAACATTTTATATAGGTATCTTTGACTATGAAAAGGCATTTGACTCAGTAGAATACACAGTGGTCTTTAACTCACTAACAAAACATGGTATTAATGAAAAATATACAAAAGTTATTGAGAATATATATGAAAACAGTACTGAAATAATTTGATGACAAACATAACAAGTTACAATTTCAACAGAACTATTTACTGCAGGCTTTGAAAGTATCTTCTGGAAAATGAATTGAGAGGGGATTGGAGTAAATATTATATAGATGTTTAAACCATCTACAACTTGCTGATGACATTTTATTCATTGGATGAATTACAAGAAATGTTAAATGACCTTAAAAATCACTATCTATTTCTTTATCCTAGTTAGAAAAAAGTAATCTTATTGTAATAGAAGTGAAGTGCTCAAAAGTTAACAATACATATACAATCAATCAATGCCTGCAAACATTTTGTAAATAACAGATTATTATATTTATGCATTAGTTTCGTTTACATGAGAAATTAACAAAAAATAAAAAAAATAATCTTTCTCTTCTGATTTTTCTTATACACGATCATTTTTTGCGGTTTTCTTTAGACTAATATCCTTATCTTTGTTGTTATTTTTCTTCTCACCATTTATTTTTTCTTTGATGCTTGTTTGTTCGAGAATATTGTTGAATCCTATTAATTTGAAGGAAGACAATAGGTCAGACATTTTTACATTTAAAATTTATGTTGAAATTTATTGGTGTGTTTCTGTAAATATCATAATTTGTTAAGATACATCTGCAAACAAAGTAAATATTTCATTTAAAATTGTTTATTAACACTTTGTCTATAATTTTCAGTATTTCAGTTTCTTTTAACTTTTATTGGTTTGTGCAATAAGTATTCTCTCTGATTATTTTCATTAAATGTGTATCTCTATTTATATTTTGTAAGTAGTTCTTGTTTATTTTTGTTTGAATGATTGTAATATTTTTGCCTATTCATCAGCTAATAATAAAAGTGTTTCACAGAAGAAAATGTATTAAAATATATTGATATAATTCTTGATATACATTTATGACTACAGTCATTATTTTAAGTATTATCCAAAATTCAAAGAATTTGATTATAAGAAAAAATCATTATTTAATTTAAAACAGTCCTCTTGTGCATATTTCTAATATTTTTTTCTAATTTAATACCTTTGCTACTGGGCCAACTTTTGGGAATATTTTACTATTTGAACTAATTTATGCTATTTTGATATAAGAAATGGTGCAGACAGCCACTGTAAAGACTTTTCTTAACATACTGCAAAATTTGAAAAAAACTGGTAATTAAAATACAATAAAAATGATGATGTCATTTGAAATCTATCAAAAGCTAAAATAAATGTTTACTTTGAGGAAATGATCTAGGAAATTGGCTTAAAGAAACAGAGATATCTGACTTTAAACTATCTGATATTAGGTACCTTAGTAATTATCTAATTTGGTTAATTTGGACTTGAAAGCATTTGGAGGATCAAATGAACTGAATGGGTATATACAGTCATTTTGTCAAATGTTACAGAAGTTACCTATAAAATTTTAAATCATCAAATCAAATAGCCTTTGTGTATTCAGTAGATAAAGAAGTGTATAAATAAGAAGAATGCATAGATGGAGAGCATTTTCAGAAAAGAAAAGTTCAATATATTTTGTATAATTTTACTAGAATAAGTTTTTTAAATAAATATCTTCATTTTTATTATTTAAATCATGCTTTTGTTTGCTAGATGTGATATACATGTGAAGCAGTCTAAAGAGGAGATCAGCTGAAAGATTGGGATGAAAACATTGTGGATGAAAATGGATGTCTGAAAAAAACATAGAAAAGAACTTCATGCAATTTGTATATCTGCCTGTCATTATATCGAATATATTTTCCAACAAGGTAAAATGAAAGAAAAGTCTTAAAAAATCAGTGATGCAGTAGCAACAAAATTCAACTGACAGTGATATACTTATATGTCAATTATTAATGGAATCAGATCCTCAAGATAGATAAAATTACAGCATTGACATTCTTCTTGCATTCCTTAAAGAAAAAAAAGAAGAGAAAAAAGAAATACAGAAAAACTTTTTTCAGTTTCTTGTTCTTTCTCCTTTTACAGGATTCTTTAAAATGTTGACTTTTGATATTAGAAAGTTGGAAAATAATAAGTGAATGTCATGGTCCTGACTCTTGATTACTGAAGACTTGACCTTTCCCAAAATACAAGAATATGCATTCACTCTTTCTTCACACCATGAGCACTATTATTCAGTTCTTAACACAACATGATCAAACAAAATTCTTCATATGTTACTTAAAAAAGAAGGACTGACTTAGTGAACATCAAAATTCATTCCCTAGTGTCTTTATCCTTGTAGTAGAATCAGGAAAATATTTTATACAGATTTTGATTTATTTAAAAATTACAGCAAAATATATTATTTTGTTGGTTTTATAAATTTTGTTAAAAGTAGAAAATCATCAAAGAAGTCATAAATTGTGAAGGAAAGTGAATGAAATTGAAGAAATCACAGTTAAAAAAAAAAGAAAAGATTAAAGATGATCAGTATAACTATTTCGTTGGTTAAAATCAGTTTCATTCATAATTCAACAAAGTAAGGAGAAAGAGAACACAACACAAATTCAATGCAAAAGTATTACTCACTATGCAAAAGTATTACTCAGTATAAAAAGCTCTTAGCTTTATACATAAGAACAATTCCAATGAATAAGGTTAAAAAACTAAAACAAGCATTTAAAAACACAAGAGAAAAGCAACAGATAAATTGTTTATAATAATTATTCTTAATCAAAATTTTTCTTTGATTTGTGAACTGATTTACACAGAATTATACAATGTTGATGAATGTTATTTTCTCTTTGAATTCTGAAAAGATTTGAAAAGTCATAAGTTTAAAAATGTACATAATCCAAAATATAAAACAGAGAAATTGCTCTTCATCATTTGAGAATGGTTGGCTTAAACCCATAACTATCCTGCAGATGATGGAGATAACATGATTTTTTAGGACACTCAGTGTATATACTATAAAGTTTCTTTTGATTCTTATGATGAAATATGCCTTTGGCTTCCTAATAATGTTTTCTGAAATGTTTAAAATGTTATTAAAATAGGTAAAATTTAAAAAGAAAAGCTACCTTGATAATATAAAATAGCAGTTTTAAATGTCTGTCAGTTTTATAAGAATCCTATTATAAAAGCAGACATATAAAAAAGAATGTGTATATCTGTGTATGAATGAACTTTATTTTTTGTGTGCTTATATATCTTGCAGAACTTATCATTAAGGAGACAATGTTTAATCATTTGCATATAAATTGGGGTGTATGACAATGTGTAATGCTCGCATAGATATAGGTATCTTATAAAGAATGCACAAGAATATTTCTGTATTATGAATATATGCTTTTTTTATATTACTGTGAGTGTAGACATAATACATTTGCATTCAGGGTAAGATTAAAAGATCATCAAAATTGTCCAATTGATTGCTTGACTGATTCTAAGTGAGAGAGAGAGAGAGAGAGAGATAGATTAAGAGATGAATGAAGTGATAGGGAGAGGAAAGGAAATGATGAAAAAAAAAACAAGTCAAAGGGTAAAATGAATGAAAAGTAGAAAAAGAAAAATATAACAAAAAGTAAAAACAAAATGTGGCTAAATATATAAGTACAGAGAGAGAGAGAGAGAGAGAGATAAAGAGAGATATAGAGGAATAGAAAGATGGGAAAATAGTTGAAGAGTACAGAAGAGAGATGAATAGAAAAAGATAGACATGAAGAAAGATAATTGGTAAAAGTGATATAAAACAAGATCAACATGGACAAAAAATGCCAGAAGAAATAAAGGATGATTAGAAAATAATAAGAGAGAAAATAAAAAAAAAAAAAGCCAAAAAAACAGAAATTATTAAATTCTTTGTATTGAAGTGAATTTTAAAAAAAGAAACAAACTTGAAGATAAATTAAAAAATGGCTATGGATAAAGTTGTCAGTCAGCAATAAAGAGAGGATTAAAAAATAATAGAACTATCAAGCTATTTCATTTGGATAATAGTGAAGGCTGGACAACAGTGATGATAATATGGCAATACCAATGATAATAAAACTGCCTTATTGTAGAAGTTGTGATGGTGGTGGTATCAAAAAAGCAATATCAGTCATGGAACTGGTACTGATGACAATGGTATCTTGGTTCCACTGTCTTTTATAATGACTTCGAACTCAGTTTCATGATTATGGAAGCCCATTCAAACAAAGATTGCCACACAGAGAATAAAGACTTAGCAAATAACAACACACACACACATAAATAAACTCATTCAAATTGACAGCATTGATTGGGAATTAAAAAAAAAAATTAAATTCTGTAAAAGAATAAAGAAAAGTAGATAAGAAAAAAGTTATTTTATTTTTATGATTAAAAAATTATCTTAATCTAATAAAAAAAATCATTTCTTTGAATGGTAGCATGCTTTAGTACAGTCTTTCTTTATTTTTGTGTGCAGAATTGAGAGTGAGGGTAGTTTTCCTCTTTGCTTTTGCTGTGGACATTAATACAGAAAATGGCTGGGTGTGGCATGATATGAATTTCATTGTTTGGCAAAAATCTGATCAACATTAAAAAGCAGCCCTTTCAATTTTTTTGCCATTAGGTCTTCCTGTCGCCTTTCACTTGAGTCTGTGATGTGGGCAGTCATCTCCTGATGTGTCCTCATCAAAATTCTAATAGGATATTGAATATTAGACACTCTTGAATTTAGCTGAAAGGATATTACTTTCTAATTATTGGCCCAATATTCAAATGTTTGCACACCAATTCACTTGTAAACAAAGAGTGTGCGTTGGTTGAATGCATTTGGGAATTGAAGTGTCTGTATGTATTGCAGTTATTGTGTGCACATTTGTTTTCAATATCTATGTGCTTGGACATACATAAAGTAAACTAAATTTGTATGCTCTGGGAATGTATACACATTGCAACACTATAGAAGCTCATGAATGTCATTCTGCATGTAGGTTATGATATACATGAATTTTAATAATCATATATATATATATATATATATATATGTATATATATATATATATATATATATATATATATATATATATATATATATATATATATAGGTGCTCAATTTCACCTCTATATATCTATATTCTATTATTTGAGTGCATCTACATATATAATTTTGTGTAAATATAGATATGTAGTGAAATGGAGATACTTAGGCTGTATATAAATACATGGTTATTTTTGGTATTTTCATTTAAATCTTTCATTGTTTTATGAAAATGGAAATATCATCAAGCTGCCATATTTAATAACATTGACTAAAATTATTTTACTAACTGCTAAGACTTATCAATGATCACTATTTTAAACTGGATATATATTCAATGTATATTCAATTAACTGTAATTTTTATTTTTCTGTTTTCAAGGTTAGAGCCCATAGTTGGTTAATGTTCATAAATTTTCTAAAGTTTCTGATTGTATGTTTTAAAAGCAAGCAATTTAGCTAAAGTAAACTGGAGTATGCTTTAAATAAATTTTTCAGTAAATAAAGTTAATCCATTTTTTATATAAAAGTAACCAAAACCAGTTCAAGATGATTTTCCTTGTTTCTGATCTTTTCTTTTTAGTATAATTGTTCAAAAAGGAAAAGTATTCTAATGAATAGAGCTTGCAGCAGAATTAGACTGAGAATTAGGTAAGGACAATGTGATTTTGTTCAAGACACTGGAACAAGAAATGTTATCTTTATGATCAGAATGCTAGCAATACAAAATGGTGGAAGACCTCTACCTATATTCCATAGATTGCACAAAAGCATTTGATAGGATACAATACAAAGACATAGAAAATTTTGATTTATAGGGGAAATATATTTGAGTAATCTTAAACCTTTACTGGGAAGAAACAGCTTACCTCTGGATAGAAAATGAGTTTAGTTAAAATGCAAAAATAGAAAGAGGAGTAAATCAAGGATGTGTTTTCTCATTGGATTTATACAGTGAGACAATTCTAAAAGAAAAAGAAGACCTACCAGAATTCGTTATCAGCAGACATAATCTTAAGATATACAAATGACACTGTGTTGATGACAGATTCAGGAGAAAATGTGAAAGCACTCTTAGAAAAGGTAGTAAGGGAAAGCAAGAAGAAAATATGAACTAAAAGAAGATAGAATGCATGGTTGTCAGCAAAATTGACAGCCCAAGGTATGAACTAAGTTTTGGGTGTATCAAAATTAAGCAGATACAGTAATTTAACTATCTGCGTAGTCTGATAACAGATGTTGGAAAATGTGACACAGAAATTCAAAAGCATATTTTTTTAATTTTTTTTAATTTACAGTAAAGTTCACCTTTTACAAGGCCCTTCACTTACGATAAGGGGTAGTTTATAAGGATAAAAGGAGAAGTTAATTCTAGACTTGAACAAGCTAAGATTGTAGTGATTGGGGAAACATCCTCTAGGCTGGTGGTTCATGGGAAGAAGCTGTTTGAGTGGAACTTACTTCTCACTGATGGAATACAGAGGGAATGTGGGTGGGTTTGCTACAATGTGTGTGGCATGCTGGGTTTTAACTGTGAAGGTTAGAATTGGTGAAACCAGAAGATGCAGTTCATCCAGTCATTTTACCTGCATCTTTAGTGATGGATTGTATATAGGAATTCCACTTGAGGTTGGGTATGAGTTTGGGGCCCAGTATCCTCTTGTGGCATGAGGCCTCCGTTCATCATGATTGGCAGTAGTTTAGGGTCTGATTGGCAGTGATGGAATGTGACCAGTTTGGTTTTAGAAGCATTAAATTAACCAACCAGTTTTTTTCCCCACTGAAAAGTTAGTGTTAGATTAGAAGAGAGGTCAGCTGCCAATCTCTGATCATCAAGACTTTTTGTATATTGTTGTATCATTAGTATAGACTTTTACAAATGATCAGAGTATATACTTAGGTAGATCATTTATGTAAATCAAAAAGTGGATTGGTCCTAGAAGTAACTGCTGGGGACACCTGCATTAACCACCTGGGCCTCAGAGTACTGGCTGTTAATAATCACCTTTAGGGATCTACCAGTTAGGAAGGATTTTATAATAGAGAAAACACTTCCAGTGATAGAAAGCTTGTGTAGAAAACCTTTGTGCCACACCTTGTTGAAGGCCTTCAAGAGACCTAATCCTATGGTCCTTGCGGCATGTGTGTCATCAAGGGCCTCACTAATTCTGTGTGTAATGGTAGTTAGGACATCAACAATGGATCAGGCTGATTGAAACACATACTACTTGCCACACAAGAGGTTGTTTCTATCCAGGTGCTCGACAACCTTCTTGTTGATTAAAGTCAGAAAAAGTTTACTAATGATACTGAGGAGACTAATGGGGCTATACTGGGGTGGGGGAGGATTGATTGCTTGTGTTCTTGAAGACTTGCCATACACTTGCCATCTTCCACATGCTTGGGAAAGATTTCTCCTTCAAGCAGCAATTAAATAACTTTGCTAGAATAGGGGATAATCCTGGGTGGATAGTTTAAGGACAACCACTGGAATTTTGTCTGGGTCAATGGCATTTTTGTGGTTGAGGATTTTGATATGTCTAGAGACTTCTCTTGATGAAATGAGTATATTACTTATATCTTACTCAGTGTGATGTATCATCTAATGTTGAGTTTGAGGTGAAGAGCTTCACCTTGTCTTTCAATGATGATATGACCTTGGAGCTATTTATAATAGTGGGAAGAGCCCATAATTTGCAAGATCCAATTTGTGTTTCTTTCAACTTTGACCTGGACAGATTGTGTGAAGCTGCACTTTGTATTTTTCAAGGTTATTTACAGTGAATTCAGGCAGTTCTGAAAGAAGTAAGGGCCAGACTATACTGCTCCTTGAGATAGATTTTGAAGTCATGGTTCTGGTAAGCAAAATAGGTCTTCCAGAAACTAAGCAATGTATTAAGAGATTGAAAAATTTTGTTAAAAACAAAGAAAAATGTACTGAACTGCTCTGTAATATCTAACCTCCAGAGATATGATTCTAGCAATGATTGCTCAGAATACCATTGACAGAGCAGGTGAGCAATGAGAAATTTGAAAGAAAATAGGAATGACAATAAAACTTATACTTACAAACAGAAAGAGTTAACATTTCTGGGACACATAATGAAGAAAGAGGATAAAGAAAATTTAATTTACAAAAATAGCTGAAGGTTAGAGAAGCAGAGAGAGACTGTGAGTAACTCACTTAACAAGTTTGTGTGAATGAGGGACAAAGTGGGATTGTAAAAGGTCACAATTTACTTAGAGCAACAAAAGACAGGACATTGTAGGACCTGAAGGGATATGCCACATAATAGAAATACCAGAACCGGTTCAAGATAACTGTACTTGTTTTTGTCCTCTTTTTTTAGTATAATTATTCAAAATGGAAGAGTAAAAGATTTATGCAAATTATCTGAAAATATAATTTCATTCTATATCACTGGATTGGAGTTGAAGTACCAAGCTGCAGACAATATGACAAAAAAACATATTTGAATATCTGTACAGATGTCAAAAAGTTCAAATTTGAGCATATATATAAAATTTAACTTGCACTAAAATGATATGGGTTGAAAAAAATATTTCTATATGAGGTTTTAAGTTGTACATTTATGAGAATATCTAATATATGATATTTTGAGCTTACTTTATAAGAATGCATCTCTGGCACACATAGACTCATAAAACTATTGAAAAAACTATTGAAAATAGAGATCACAAATTCTTGTTTCTGACTTTTTGCAATATCCTTGGTAAAACGATATACTTGAACGTTGTAGTATTTTGACATTTTGTTAGTCTTTTAGAATGTTCATGAGAGTAAATACTAGTGCATCATATACACATGAATTAAATTTTTTTAGTCAATGTATATTTGCAGTATGGTTGACTGAATCTTCAGATAATAAAAATAAGAAGCCATTTTAAAATCATCTACAGCTGCCAAGTTCATTTTGTACTCCATCTTGCTAGAAGAAAAAAAAAATTTATTTTGTTCTGTTATTAGTCATCTCAACTTTGTCTTCTGATTAGCCTGACACAATAGATCTTAAGTGTGATCTTGAGCAAGTCTTTATTATAATCCAATTCTATAGGAAGCATTAATCTTCAGGTAAAGGTTTAGCTTCAGTCATACAAGTGATATATGAACTAAAATAAAATATTTGTATGTTAACTGTAGCTGCATGAGAGACTAAGTATGTGTATCATTATACCTAATTATCTACATGCTTATAAGAAAAGAAGCAGAAGCCATTTTTCATATGAGTAAATGTAGTGAAAAACATGTATATGTATTTATTTCACTATTTTAGCATTCTTCATTCAGAGCTGTTATTGAACAATTTCTTTTATATCATCCAGTTTTTTGTCTACATTGGCACCTATTTGTCTTGTTACTGTGACTTTTTAAAATCTGGCTGATTCAAGTTTCTTCTTCCTTTTGTATGGTTTCATGCCTGCTAGTATAATTTTTAGATGTTTAATTATTCACAGCTCTGGTTTTTCTAGGTTTACATTATGAAAAACACAACAATTGACTTCAGTTTAACTCCTACTTAATGCAATCAGATATGTTTGTGTGCATAAGGAAAGTGAATGAAAGCATATCTCTTCACTATGATTTATGTTTTTTTCACTAATGTTTATGCTATACAAGGTCCAAGAGCTACTCGGGGTAGAGGGCTACTGAAAGAGATTGTTGGGTGAGTGGTAAGATGATAAGTGGTATGAGGTACACTTTATGAGTATATATGGGAAAGAGAGTGGTTAACCTCAGTATTAAACAGGTTAAGATTGTAGTGATTGGAAAAGCATCTTCTTGGGAGTGGGTTCCACAAAGAAGTGATTTGTGGGAAGAAACTGTCTGAGCAGAAATTGTTTTTTACTAATGGAATACAAAGGGAATGAGGATGGTTCACTTCAGCGATGTGGTGTGGTGGGTCTTAGCTGTGAGGGTTAGAGTTGATGGAATTAAGGAATGTAACTCATCTGAACATTTTCCATGAAAATAGTGATGGATTAATGAGAGACTTGCAATACTTTGTCTGTGGGTAAGTAGTTGTAGGGTGGAAAATATTTCATCACCCACAAGGCTGCATAGACACTTCAAGACAGGAAAATGAATACCGAGCAGCTCAAGCCCAGACATGGCAGCACTACTCCATTTTCAGTGCAATCTGTACAAATTCGAATCCTCAAAAGGTATTAATGTCATAGTTAGATGTGAGTATATGAGAAAATGAATTCTAAATAGAGATTATTTTGTAAGGGTTCTCTCTCTCTCTCTCTCTCTATATATATATATATATATATATATATATATATATATAGTAATAAGAAATAATGTCAGATAAAGAAAACAAGTGGTTAAAAAATTATTTTGTTTATATTTTGGGTACTAAGATAAAGTTAGCAGATATACATTTCAAATGTCCCAATGTGAGATACTTTTTAAAAAGGGTAATCGAGCCTTTCTTTGTTGTGAGATCTCTTGTGGCTGAGCAGTTAAGCATGCATAGCTTAAAGACAGTTACCTTGAATAAAGGGAATGCAAGTTCAATACTTGTTAAGAGGCACATTTTCTTTAATAAGATTCTTATTGCCAAGGCTGATCAATTTCAATTCCACTGTTAAAAAAAAAACACAAGAAAATGAGGGTATCTGCTCAATTGTGTACCCAATAAATAAGTTTATAATAATAATATATATATATATATATATATATATATATATATATATATATTATAAGAGATTAAAATAAAAATGTTTAAATCACTGAAAAACATATTACATATATATATGCATGTATGTATATATGCATGTTTGTGCATGAGTGTTGGTATTTAGATATAAGTTTTTGTAATTATTAGAATGTTTTCACAAACATAATGCCAAATAAGTTGGGAATCTTGTGCATGTGGTGAAAGCTTTGCAAATATAAAATTGTTTGTGGGAATATGTCTATATAAGGTATATTTTGTGTATATATTTTCTCTTCCAAAATGTGTATGTAACTGTGTGTGTAAAGAATCCTATGAATCAGTTCAGAAGGAGCCTAGAAAACAGGTCAAAAAAGGAAGTAAACAGAAAAGACATGGAAGATAAAAAAAAATGTATGTAAAATAATAGAAAAGAAAAAGGGAAACCAAAGTAAAAAGCAAAAGAAAAATAGAGAAAAAATCTCAGATAAAGTTTGTTATGAAGAACAAAAGAGAAAATGAAAGGATAAAAAAACAGATGTGCCCCTTTCTTGCTGTATTTGAAAAACTTTTAAAAAAATGAGACAAAAAGAAATTTATTTAATCTCTCAACTTCAACCAACTCTACTCACATTTTATTCTCACAGAATCAAACCGATTGTCATCAATTTATAAACGAAACTTCAACAATGTATAAAAATAAATAAACAAAAAAGTCATCATGCTTCATTGAACTTTGTGGCCTTTGAAGTTGTCTGCTGTTTAAAGGCAACAATCTCCCTCCCCTTACATTGTCTAACACACCCAATCTCTCTAGACTCACCCTACCTCTAAATCTTTTCTTGCTTGCCTTTGCCATTCCATCCACTTTCTTCCCAACAACAAGAACAACAAAAGGATGTTGAACTGATTTCAATGATGACAATATTATCAAATAGAAGTTATTAAGACATCAGCAGATTTTGGTTGGCAATCACAGGCTCCTTGATTGATTCACCATATAACAGCCTAATCAATAATCTATCTATTGTTAGATTTAATTAAATGATGCTCATACTCCACTTCCTTTCTGATACTAGCTGCACATTTGTACAAACATTGGGGCCACTAAGTATTATAACACTGTGTTATCACATGGCTGAGATAGCTGATATCTTTTGTGATATATTCATGGTATTATTGTCTTTTCATATCTTACTGCAAACTTGGAGATTATGTTATCTGATGAAATACTTCTTTTAATACCTTTTAGTTGTTTAAACTCAGTATATTGTTTTGTGCCCTAATATATGATTAGTGGTTTGTTCTTTCTGTCACTGAATTTGTGCTATACTTTATATGGACAGGATCCTCATCAAATTCAACATTGTATTCTTGCAATTTTTAAAAGAATGCAAATTAATTCCAACATTTCAAGAATATGGAAAAGTTTTATTATTTTAGTAGAAAATTTATTTAGAAATTGTTAATCTTGGAATCTTTAACCAGCATTCGTGCTTAATGTATTTGTATGATTGGTGATTTGGAACAAACAATGTTCCTTGAAAACTTTACATTATGAAAATTGTTTGAAGGCAAAAACTTAACATAAAAATCTGTTAATGTGAACAGATACAGTATGTGTAAGTCTTTCTATAATCAGCACAGACACATTAACTCTGCTTTAACATTGTTATCTTTCTACTAATGGATATAAGCTATTAGTATTCATTTTTTGTGTGTTACCCCTGAAGCCAAAGGAGTGTTGAATCATGAAAAAAAAAACACTTTATCATACAAGAAAACTAAACCTACAATAACAATTGAAAATTGTCTTGGTTTAAATCTTGGAAATTATGGTAAGTCTATATATGAGGTGCATTTCGGAAGTTTTGAGAGTTTTTAGGAGAGGCACATATTGCAATTATAGTATATCATTACTATTCATCTAATAAGCTGACTTGCCAATTTTTTAATTTTTTTTATTTCAGATTGAAAAAGACAGCTGTAACAGCTCTTTGAACACACCCTACTAGACATTGCTTGTCACAGCTGACTAGTTTGTAGAATGCAGTCCTGACATGAAGACAATTTGGAAGCTCTCTATGCAATAAATTTGTGTGTTAAACTACAGAAACTTATGAAATGCTCTAGACTACTTATGGATTAACTTGTATGAGATGAGCATCTGTTTTTCACTGGCCCAAGAGGTTCAAAGATAGTAGAGAGGAGGTGAGAGATGATGCAAGATGTGGGAGGAAGAGGGATATCTAAACATCAGAGCTAGTTGAGAAAATTCACAATTTTCTGAATGTAGTGTGTCTATAAAGACAAATCTACTGTTTGGAGCTAATACCTCAGAGGCAGTCATTTTCAAGACATTGAGAAGATGACAGAGACTGTTATAAAGGTCCTGGACACCTTTGACGCTGGATGACTTCCATCAGGCCTTCAAAAAATAGCTGGATCACTACAAATGCATTGAAGACAGAGGATCCTACTTTGAAGGAGATTTGAGTTTTTACTTATTTGAAATTAATAAATGTCTTCAATAGTCTAAAAACTTCTGGAATGCACTTTGTATGTGTAAAAGTGCAAGTATACAAATATATATGCATGTATTGGAGAATTATATATATATATATAGATGTTATCAATTGGTTTAACTATATTGATGATAAACGGAATTGCACCCTTATACAGTTCGATATCGTGGATTACTACCCATCAATTTCGAAGGATATATTTATGACTGCCCTGGACTTCGCTGCTGTGTATTCTAACCTAACAAAGGAAGAAATGGATATAATCCTCAGTGCAAAGAAATCGGTCCTCGTTCATAATGGGGACCAATGGATAAAAACAATAACGACCTGTTTGACATCACTATGGGATCGTTAGACTCTGCAGAGTCTTCTGACCTCGTTGGTCTCCTTATACTGTACAACTTAACGGCACACCTTGAAATTGATATTAAGGACATCGGGCTGTATAGAGATGACGGGCTCATGGTGGTGAGGAGTTCTACTTGTTTTAAGATTGAAAAAATCAGAAAAATTATATTTAGTGAATTTAAGAAACTAAACTTAAAGATTACTGTCTCTTCTAATTTGAAAAGGGTTAACTTCTCGACGTAACTCTAGACTTACCAGGCAACACATACCAACCTTATAGAAAACCAAATGCTAACCCTTTATACATACACCCGAAGTCAAACCATCCTCCATCAATAATTAAACATATACCCTCATCAATAGAAAATAGAATTAGCATTAACTCCGCAAACAAGGAAATATTCCAACAACACAATGGCTTCTATAACACTGCCCTAAAAAATAGTGGTTATAAAAATGCTAATATTAACTATAGAGAAAATTACACTGGCCATAGAAACAAAAACAGGAAAAGAAATATCATTTGGTACACCCCTCCGTTCAACCAAAGGGTTAGTATTAAACTAGGACAGAAATTCTTAGCTCTAATTGATAAACACTTCCCCACCAATAGTAAGCTTAGTAATATATTCAATAAGAACACCCTAAAATTGAGTTACAGCTGCTCTGATAATCTTGAACGTATAATAAAAAAAACACAATAATAAGATCTTGAACAAACCCCCATGCCAAAACAGTATTAATAAAAACTCTGCACTTAAACCAGACGATAAAAGGGAAAAATTATGTAACTGTAGAAACCTAGAAGACTGCCCATTAAAAAATAAATGTTGTATTAATTCTGTGGTATACCAATGTACTATTTCATCCACAGAGAGCCCTAGCACTAATATGATATACATTGGGTCCACGAAGAATAATTTTAAAGATAGATGGAGGCAGCATAAGTGCTCCTTTAATAATATAAACAAAAGAAATCAGACTTCACTATCAAAATATTTTTGGCACCTGAAGGAAACAAATAGAACACTAAAAGTTAAATGGAAAATCATTGATAAGGCTAGAACATGTAAAGCTTGGGATGACCCATGCCCTTTGTACCTCCATGAAAAATTACACATTATTAAACTTCTAAATAATAATAATCTATTAAATAATAGACATGAGTTAACGGTTTTTTGTAGGCATCATCAGATTTTTGGTTTGAATCATTAGTTAAAAAAAAAAAAAAAAAAAAAAAATTTATAATAACTTGTTTAACAAATAGCCCAATCTTCAGATTCATAGTAGGAATAATTAACTACTAACATGCATACAACATAACACCCTTCATAATCCATAGCCCAAATAAGTAGTTTAAATACCTTACATAATAGATAACCCTTTATAAGTCGTCAAAAAACAAACGTTACGAAAGTTTTTTTTTTTTTTATATGCACAATTCCCTTTCATAATAAAATAAAATAAATAAATCTCCATAGACAAACAAACTAGACGAAGGTTAATACATCTTCCGTTTCATTTTAGACACCCCCACCTTTCCCCGACTTGACATCTTGAAAGTATCTCTATACCGCTACTTATTATTAACACCCTACACTCGCCTACCCAATTTAAACAATTCGCCCTTGCTGTTACCATGGAGATTTTGATTTCAATTTTTAAAACAAGTAAATTTCAGATATACGTTATTCAACAAAAATTTCGCTTGAAGATGGAACGGAGCCCATTTTAGTTTAAACTCAATTTAATATAAAGGATTATATTGAAGTTTTGGCTCTTGTTTTGAAACATGAGACCTCTTATGTAGCGATTTGGAATCATATTTTAAATAAATAATTATATATTTATATATATATATATATATATATATATATATATATATAATAAACCATTAATTAAACACACATTCAGGGTTATACAATAAAAAAGTTTTACATATTTTTATATGAGTGCATATTATGAGAATAATCTAATTCTAATATTATTCAAGAAAGATATGTTTTAATCTAAAAATAAAATAAAAAAGAAATGCCAGTAGGAAATAACCAAAGGTGGAACAAATGTTTATTTTTAATATTCTTCATTCATGTGCCATGTCCCTTCAGGACATAGGCTATCATGGCTTTCCACATCTTCCTGTTCCTTGTAGCTCCTAATAATTTTGTCTTTTTGTTATTTGTACCAAATTCTGTTTTACCATTCATTTACACAAGCTCATCAAGTATTTTATGCGCTGTTTTCTCAGTCTCTTCCCTCTATTTATTCAGTGAGTATCAAATTTTCCAAGCCTTCCTTCTTCATTATGTGCCCCAGAAATTTCAGTTACCACTTCTTGATGTTAAGTATAAGTTACTTTTTTGTTTCTATTCTCTCCAAAACCTTGTCATTGGTCACATGTTCAGCTCATGGTAACCTCGGCATCTTTCTGTAGAACCACATTCCTGTTGCTTCAAGTCTCTTCTTCATTTTTGGGGAGATTGTCGAGCATTCACTGTCATAGAGGAGGACAGATATCATGTAACAGTTCAGTACTCTTTTCTTTGTTTCCAACAAAATTTTCCTGTCTCAATACTTTGCTTAACTTTTGGATCCTAATAAGTCTTTGGATCTCAGTGTCTCACTTTCCATCCTCTGTTAGAACACTTCTTAGATATTTAAATTTCTGTAAATTTGATTTTAGTATTTCTGACATGTAATTTACATTTTGGGTTCATGCTTTTGTTGATGACCATGTATTCTACCTTCTTGTAGATTATATTGCGTCCTTACTTCTCAGTTTCCTTCGCTAACTTGTGTAGGAGGCTCTGTAGATTTCTTTGTATGTCTGCTATCAGCACTGTTTAATCTGCATATTTTATATTGTTAAGATTGTAGCTGCCAATAATGAATATGGATAAGACTTCTAATTCTTTGAGAATTACCTTGCTGTATAGGTTGAATAAATTTGGTCAGAAGACATCCTTGTCTTGCACCCCTTTCTATTTTTCTATATCTGTTGAACTCATTTTCTGTCCGTATTCAGGCAGTTTGCTGCCAGTATAGATTCTTGATCATGCTAATGTCTTTCTTGAATATGTCAAGGTTGCTGAGCAGCTCTAACAGATTTTTGTGGCATACTTTATTGAATACCTTTGTGTAGCCTATAAAGTCCGTCTGCATTTGTATTGCTCTTTCTGATGACATTCTAAGCATAAAAATTGCATTCCTTATTCCGATGTCTTTGAACCTGCACTGTTCTTGTCCTATCTCTGGCCTGATTCTGCTGTGTGCTCTATTCATCAGAATTCAGATGATGAGTTTTGTTATGTGGCTCAATAGTCTGATTGTCGGGTGGAGTTCATATTCATTTGCACCTGGTTTCTTAGGCAGTGCTATGAAAATAGCTCTGCTTAGGTCTTCCAGAATACGGTTGTAGATTTTATTTATTATCTGTGTTCTTGTCTATATTGAAATCAGCATCTCTATCTTTTTTCTTTTTTAAGTTTTTACTCCAAGCAAGGTAGGAGTGCCACGAGCATGCAAGGGGTTACATAGAGTGTGAGCAAGAGTAAAGAGGTGTGAAAGAGGAAAGGATGAAGAGAAGGATGGGAAATAGATCAAGACATCTGGAGATGTCGATTGACATTGCATTTGAATAGTTGGAGATTATAGCTATCAGGGAAGCAAGTAAGAGGAAGGGAGTTCCACAGATAGGAAGTGTGATACATGAAGCTATTGGAGTAGAAGAGACGGCTACATTTAACCACTTTGACAGTGAAAGGGTGGGACTGAGATGCTGACCTAGTGGCACTTTTAAATTCATGCAAATTTGGAACCAGCAAAAATAGCTTGTTGGAGCAGTTACCATGAAAGTATTTGTAGAAAAGACAGAGATGGCATGTCTATGAGAGAGTGACTGTAAATATGACACCAGATCAGGGCTAATCACATTGCATATCCATCTCTAGATTTTGTTGAGGACCTTAAGATGAACAGTGGGAGCTCCAGACCATATATGACAGCAATATTCCATGCAAGGCTTCAGTTTTTAATATTTCTGGTCCATCAGTATTTCTGTGTATTGCCAGTTGTTCTCTTTTGTCATGGATATATTTGTTCCATCTCTGAAGTATTTTTTCTTTCTCTAATATCAGTGTTCCATCCTTGGATTTTATGCAGCCTGTTGATGAGCATGTCTTCTGTCCTGTTAGTTCTCTTATTTTTTTATGCATATCTTCTTTATTTGTGATACTCATTCTCACTATTTCTGCACATTTTTTCTTGAGACATTCTTCTTTAGTCTGCTTGCAGTTGTTCCTTATTTCATTGTGTAGTTTTTCTGTATTCCATTCCATATCTTGGCATTGTTTTCTGTCTCCTTCACATCATGTCAAGAATCTCATTTTTGTTCCATTTATTTTTTTCTTCTTCATCTATTTTCTTTTGGAATGATGTCATTTGCTGATGTCACTAAAGATTCTCTTAGTGTTCTATCTTGTTGATAGTTATGTAGTCAATTTGGTTTTTAGTTTCTCCTCCTGGGCTTCTCCATGTCCATAATCATCTTGGGTGTTCTTGGAACCAAGTGTTGGCTATTACCTGGTCATTCATCATACTCTATTAGACCAATTTTTCTTCACATTTGTTGTGGGTTCCTAGTTTGAATTTGTCAGCTATTTCTACTTGCCTACTTTGGAATTCAGGTCAATTCAGTGTAAATCACAAGAAATTATAATTATCATGGGACATGATAATTATAATTTCTTGTGATTTACACTGAGCCTTGGAATTATCTAACATGGAGTAGAAACATTTGATTTCTTCTTCCGTACTTTGTGCTGTCATTGCATTAACTTTTGAAAATTAACTAGCAAGTTAGGATGTAAATAATTTTTTCACACTGCTTTGCTGGAAGAGAAGAAAATGATATCATTTTGAACTTCTGTTGGAAGAATACAGAAAATGTGGAAAGAGAGATTAGTTGTGATAATGGAATGTGCTAAGTTATTGTAATTGACTGAGTGTGAAATGCTTCATTCAAAATTGTTACTGATTCAGAAGTACCAAAAATGGAAGCAGAATCTCAGAAATACAATTAGGAATATTAATGAGGATGAGTAGATCTATGGTAAATTGTTTACACACAGTATCTGCAGTGTACCTGTCATTATGGTGATGGTAGTTGTGATTATTATGATTGGAGCAAAGAACCTTCTTCTTTGCTTCCTTGCCATTCTTTTGGAACCATAATTGATTAAATTCAGAAGGAAAGGACCAACAGACACCATAGATTGAATGTACTTAGATTTGGGCATAATAATTGCCAAGTGCACAATGAAAACTGAGACATTATACAGTGTAATAAAAAGAGAGAAAAAAAAAGGTAGGTAAAAGTTGGCTGATTTTATGATATAACTGCTCTTGTTTGGTTATTTAAAGTTGAATTTAGATTGGTAAAAAAATAGGGAAAAAGTAATTATATAGAAAGGTACATAATTTAAAGGGATGATAAAAAGAAAATTAAGAAGAAATAAATTGATCAGTTACAAATATGAGAGATGTAGGTTGTTGTTTTTGTTTATAGCATATGCAACCTCTATGGACTATTTAATACCAAAATGTAAATATTTTGTGTGCAGTTTTATTTTATTTTGGGAGATAATAATGGTTTCAGTGATACAGTCTTACTAACTAACCTATAGCTGGTGGGAGGATATTTGCATATAAGTGAATATAATGAAGCCAATTGAAATTTGACTCTTCAAATAACATTTCCAAGTCATTATCCATTACACCAACTGCAAATCTAAGCTTACAGCACCTGATATTCCCAAGAGATCACCCATCTAAGTACTGACCAGACTAGATGTTGAGTAACTTTGGTGATCATACAGGAACGAGAGAGAGAGAGAGAGAGAGAGAGAGAGAGAGAGAGAGAGAGAGAGATCCATTTTGCTCCATGTGGCATTGCTTGTCTAGTGATACTGTGAAGCTATATCTTCACAGTATCACTAGACAAGCAATGCTGTTTACAGGTTGGAATTGCCAGCCACATTTCCAACTAGATTTTAATTCAGTTTTATCCTTCTAGACTAGTTACTAACCAAGGGTAGAGAGCCCAATTTGCACTACCATTTAACCCATAGCTGAAGGGAAGAAGAAATGGATTCATACTTTTGTGTGAAAGTGAATGCAATAACTTCAGCTGAAATTTGAACTTGGCATGCTGATCTCACTTTCCACACTGATAACTACTATTCTATGTGCACATTGAAATATGTAGTTTTGAATAAAATAGAAATGAATGAATAAGCAAATAATACAGAGTGAATTATAATAACTCAAGAGTTAGGTTGTTTAAAGAAGAGTAGAAAGAATGAATTAGCAAGAATAGAATGAGTGACACATAAAAATTAAATGAATGTAAATGAACATTAAATCTGGAATAACACTCAATCAACACACACACACACATTATATACACAACAAGGCAAGGTGCTGAAAGATCTGTCATGTCTTAAAATCTGACCAAATCAACAAATAGCAGAATTTGGCAGGCTGAGAACTTTCCACAAACCCTGTGTGTGTGTGTGTTACAGTTTGGTTAAATATCAATGATGGCTCTTTTTTAATGATATCTGGAAAATGGTCTGAAATATAGAGAAATTAAACAAAAATTCTTACAGAACTTTCATTAGTCTTTAACCAAACTAGTGTAAATGAATAATTGCTGCCCAAATACACCTTTTATATATATATATATATAATTTCTAAAGAATTAATGGATTTATTTTTAATCCCACATTTTTATTACTTCAAACATTATTATAGAAGATATGCTGTATTTGAAATAGATGCCCTTCAAATCTTCAAATGTAGATTATTTACTACAATAATTTTGGATCAAAAATAAACCCATTAATTCTTTAGAAATTGCTTTTTTATGTTTCTGATACAAAATTGAGCAGATATGAAACTTTTGAGAAAATAATGTCGGTAAAGATGTGCTTCCTCAACAAAAGTCAAAATAGAACCTTGCTTGCTGTATCAACATCTGTTGCCATGTGGTAAAGCATACAGAATAAAAATGGTGGTTTTTCCCTACAAAAGGAGACACAGGCTTGATCTCTGCTGAGGAATGCATTTTTCTTTACGAATATTTCTTGAATGGAATGTGCACACCTATAGATGTAATACATACCATTTAATAAATAAAAATGGAGAATCTATTTTAAATAAGGAATATCCATTATAATAATGTTTGAAGATATATATATATATATATATATATATATATATATATATTACATACATACCTATTTACATACACCTAAATAGTAAGTAATGAGTATTTAATCAATAAATAAAAATTGGTTGTTTTTATTAATATTTGAATTTTTACTAAAAATATTCCTTGGAATATCATATATATATATATATATATATATATATATATATATATATATATATATATTGTGCATTTAGGCAGAAATTCTTCATTTACACATGTTTCATTAAAAACGAGATAAGGTACTGCAACTAAGCATTTTATTTAATTTTTCTTGTGTTCAAACAAGTGGTTTTTTTTCTGGATACAGAGTGTGTAGAAACAGTCCAAATGTTCTGTAATTCCAAGTGCTTTTGGTTATAATTTTAGCCATTATCAAGGATAATGCTATTTTTGCTTTTTAATTGGATGTAGGAACTGTGTGTATGTTTCTACAGTTATAGGGGTATTTTATTTTCTGAATACACCACATTGTGGCCATGTTTGTAGTTAATGTTATTGAGTGTTGGCTTTTTCTTTTTTATTATTAAGGTTTCTATTATTTTTAATCTATTTTTACATGTGGATGAGGTTATTATTTTTGTATTTTGTACTAGTATATTTCAGATGGAGTCTGGTAAGATTGTGTAGAAGCTTTAATATACATTATATTATAGATGGAAATAAATAAATGTACTGTATAATAAATAAATAAAGCATCTACTCAAATATGAATATCCACAAAAAGTAATGTTTACAATGATAAATATCTGTTAGATTGATAAATAAAATTAAAATGTATTACCTTAGAGTATTACTTTACATATATATATATATATATATATATATATATATATATGTGTGTGTGTGTGTGTGTGTGAATTCATGTGCATATAGTGAGAGATAAATCAAAAAACTGATAAATAACTTGTAAGATAGAAATGAATAAAAATAAAGAAATGTCATCTCTCGTGATGGTATAGGTAAATCTGAACAGAAAATTGAAATGTATTTTAAGATAGATGGATAGATGTTCATAAACATGCTTCGATTCATAGATACAAGCTGTTTTTTATAATGCAGATTATAAGCAACAGATAAATAGGAATAAAAAATAGAATCAGGATAAATTGACAAATATAGACATACAACTTGAGTATCTGTTTTATAAGAGATCAAATATAATAAGTTATAAAGTATATAAAGATCATATAACACTATTCTTTTCAGGTTAAAAGCTATCTGCTTTGGAATTCAACATGTGAAAAGTTGATTGTTACATTGACTAGGACATAACACATTCACTTAAAGGACTTATTATCTGCACAGTAAGCAAGCCTATTTAAATGAGGTAGATACTAATAGTAGATTTTTAATACGTCAGGCATAGTTATTAATTAATATTGCTGAATACATGAGCTCTGTTCCAATAAAATCAGTTCATAAACAATAGCTTGAAATAGCTATTGATAGAAAGATCAATAAGAACAGATTAAAACAGACTGAAATTGATTTCTATGCAAATAGATAGACAAGAGAAAGAAAAGGTTAGAGTACTTTTTGAAGAGACTGAAAATTACTGATTGAGTTCTATATTAATATATAAAAATGTAAATAATTAGAGTGAATAACATGTATAAACAGGATTAATAAAAAAGAATGAAATATATACTGATACTAATGATACTAACCACTAGAGATTGGTGAGAATAAACTAAGAGGGTCAACAACATTAGCAGGAAGGGGATTTTTCACAGCAGAAAGTTAAGTTGGTGATGATGCCCAAGAGAGAGTGAGAGAAATTCCTTTGAGCAAAATAAAAGAGTGAAATACAAAAATTCAAAAGGTATTTCCTTATAAGAAATCATTAACCAATATGATCTGCTTGATGTGCAATAATATCATAAATTTAAGAAGTGAATTTGTTTTGCTTCTCTTTCAGAAAACAATAAAAACTTTGTCATTTTATTTAAATAAAGGATATAACATACTTCAAAATAAATTCAAATTACTGAAAATTCATAGATATAAATAAGCTACAAGGGCATATTTTATAAGATGGTTGGTTACCATTACTATAGAGACCAATTCTCAAGAGTTTATGCTATGCTTAAGCTTGTTTAATTACCAACTAGCAAAAATGCATATGTACATGTTTATCAGTGCCTAGATTTACATAAATATGTACATATATTTTACTTACATTCATATGCGACATTATTATACAAAGGTTTTGGCATTTGTTTCATTATACATACAATAGTTACTGATATGGATGTGTGAATGTTTTATATCTGTACATGTATTCATATACATACTCATGTGTTGTATGTTTGTATGTGTACACATCTAAACAGAACATATTAATACAAATCATTTACAATATATTCATTTGTATTTATGTACTCAGATGTGCAACATTTTGTTCATGAATACCATCAATTGAAAATTATATTCCCTCTTGTATATGCTTAACTGAATTGGAAAGAAAACAAAATAAGCTGTGAAAATATTAACAAAATCAAAATATTCCCTAAAAAGCAATGAGATACCATGTATATTAACTTTAAATTCTTTCTCGTGTTGAATATCATCATGAACATATCTGCTAGTTTTTCACTTGTGATTAGTTCCTTAAAATCATAAATGAAATTTATTGACAAAATGAAAAGAATATTTCTGTTTGAAAAATTAAAGAAAATGAATTATCATATTTTCCAAAATAATAATTATGAATGATACATATTTACTGATATGCATGTGTGAATGTTTCATATCTGTGCATATAGATGCATATGAATATATATAAATATTCATGTGATGTATGTTTGTATCTGTACACATCCAGGATTAAGATACACTTATTTAAATCTTTAGAGTTTTATAGATTTTCAGACAAAAACTAAGGCCTTCTGTATTTTTCTTACATTCTTAACCTAATTCATATCATCACATGTGCTGTGTTTATTAATTTTCTTATTTAAACATCTGAATTTTGAAGAGTTTACTTAAAACTAACTAGTTATAAAGAGCAGAATATTTTCATTTCATTTTGATCATATTTTTCTTGTGTTTGAAAAATCATTATGAGATGAAATTGGATTACATATTCCCTTGGAATTGCATAAATAGGAAAAAATGCTCTTAAAATGATACCTTTTATTTTACATGTCTCTTCTATTTTAGGATAATGAAAGTATAAATGCTTTTCAAAGTATTTTTAAATGTAAACTGAAGAATAAAATAAAAAGTATGAATAAGAGAAAGATTTGACAAGAATATGATTCTACCACATGGTCTATTTTGGATCTGGAAAATTTATTATTTTTACAAATTTTTACAGAAGACTTTAAACATCTCACATCACAGAGCCTTCTTTCAGACAAGCAATATGGCTTTTGCTTCTCTAGGTCAACTGCTGATGTATTAAAGATTACTACTGAAAGAATCTATCATGGATTAGATAAGAATGGTAAAGATCAGTCTGCTGCTGTGGACATCTTGAGAGCATTCGAGAGGGTTTGACATACTGGTCTTCTTCACAAGTTGAAATTTTATTTTATTTCTGGACAAATTTTTGAACTGATTCAGTCTTTCTTATCAATTCTCAACTTGGCATTTATGCTGATGACAACTATTCACTCCTGTCTCCATAGTAAGTATGATCAGTTCAATAAGGTCAAATTGGCAGCTGATCTCAAAAATGTCCTACAATTTGCTGTTGGAATGGATTGTTAATTTTAAAGCCTCCAAAATGAAAACTTCTCTCTCCATGCTTTCTGACAACTTTGATCTTCAAAAATTTAAATGAAATGAGAATCATTATCTACTGTCTTCTTGGTTATTCTTCTATTATTACTGCTCCTTAATAATGTTTCTTTCTTTTTTCTTATTCTTTCACAGTCAGTAACCTCTTGTATCATAGTGAAATGATAAGAAAAAATGTAGAAAAAAAATAGACTTGTTGCACAATAGAAAACGTTTAAAATGTTAACATAGTAAATATTGAATTGCCAGGAATGCAGCTGTGGCTGTTTACATGTTTTATAATGTCTCTTCAATGCTATTCTTGTTTGGAATCATACTTATCTTTCTATTTGTTCGATTTCTTACAAAAAGCAGTTCTAGTCCATCATTTGCTACCTTAAACCACTTTGTTTGATGTTCAAACCACTTATCTACATAGGAAAGTGCAATATTGTTTCCCCCCCCCCAAGTAATTGAATTAAACATAACTGACTGAAGCCTAAAATAAATAGGTAATATAAACAAAAGCCATTTAATCATAAAAACATACTTCTATGTCCTTTAAGTTTTTCTGTCTCAGACTACATCTTAAGATAGAGACCAAGCTTCTTTTTGTTACTGGCAAAAATAAAAACAGTGGAACTTTTTTCTATTAGTTTGAGTGCTTAGTTTGAGAAAATAGTTATACTTAAGCGGATGACTCATTCAGGATTAGTATTATGGTGAAGAAGTTAACTATGTTTCATAACCAATAAAGATGGTAGAATTATAGAATTTCTTATTTTTTCATGCATTTGGAGTGACAGAGTATTACACAAAAAAGGGAAAATGATTACAAATCAGGAAAGAATACATTTTACCCCTTATATTTAAAAGTGATTAGAATTAGAATAATTTGTACTGTATTTTCTCTGAACAAGAACAGAAATAAATGAAGTGAGAAATATAATCTTTTTATACATAAATGTTAAAAATATCTGAGACAAGCAAGTAAAACTATGATAGATAATTTATACTTTATAATTGAATAGACAAGAAATAAACCAAATCACTTCTATCTTATTTTAACCTGAATATATTCAAAGACAGTCACATGCCTACCTGCTTGAATACAAACAATAGTTTAAATATTATTCTATATTTTACTTTTAACATACCATTTTTGTTTCCTTTATCAAATCAATCCATTGTTGATGGTTGAATTATGTTGTCTTCATGATTCTTTATGTTCAGTTCTTGAAATTATTTTATTCACTTTAGAAAGTTTGAATTTATATTCAGAAAAACTTTTAATGATTCAAATTAATTCCATAAAACTAGAAAAAATTTCCCTCATTAAATTATGAGCAAATTTAAAAATGCAAAATGTTGTCAATATGAAATGCTCTCCTAAGTATATAGGATATGAGTTCAAATCTCATTGAAGGTTACTCCTTTATCTCTGATTCATGATACTAATCAGATACAAACTACATGATTGCATCTGGATGTTGCAATGAAATCAACAACTAAAATAAGATGGAAATATCTCCTCTCAGAAATTCAGACAACCTTTTCTTACCCATTCCTAACAATAATATTTGAAGGCTTGATTTTTATTATGTTGCCAAAATAAATAAACTAGAATTAGAACAATATAAATGATGTCATGTTTTATTTAACCAAAATTATTCTTTAGCTGGTCTCATTTATTAATATTCATATATAAATTTGACATAAAATGCATTGCTATTAATGTTTAGCACTACCAACAATCAGCATTAAATAAATTAATTCTATAATAATTGAAACTTTATATATTGAACTGCTATCCTCATCTTTGTTGTTATATTTATTGATTAATCTTTTATCTGGTGAAAAGTGTGAAGGCCTTTTTTTGGTTTCTAATCTGTTTTGTTGTTTTGGACTATGTCCTTTGCCTACAGCCTTTCTTTCACTGAAACAAAGCAAACAATACATTTCATATGAAAATATCATCATTCACAGCCTGTTATAGGAGCTGCTGACAGAGTCATATATGACAATTCCCTTCAGTTTGTATAATTTTTCAGGCTGTTTTCTAACTGCTGTGATAACTTTATTCTGAAGAAAGTGTTTCTCTTTTCCTTGCTCCTTTTGTTAAAAAATACCTTTACAGAGGAAGGTAAAATTTTTTAAAAATAGTTAAATATTAAAGCAATATATATTAATTTTGGACAAAAATGCTGCTTCTACAATTTATTGTTTAGAAGTTGGGGATGAATGTATAAATTTTAGTTGCACATTTAAAATAGTCAAATTAAAATAAAAGAATATAATTTATGATATAAACATCATCAATCATGGAAATTAACAAAAACAAATCTTAATCATTTATTAAAATTTTATCGTAATAGGTTTATTTGTTACTTGATATATTTTTTCTTTTATCCTTGAGGGAAATCTAAATTTTAATAACATTTGCTTTAAAAAAAAACATGGTCATTGCATTGTGCATTTAAAATCCTACTGAATTTAATCTGTTCATTGAAAGAAATAATGAAAAATCTATTCATTTTTAAAATCTAAACTTGGTTTCAACGAAGTTAATAATTGTCACCTTGATTACTATATATGTTATTATAGATATAACATTTTGACCAATATAATTATATAATAATTTATAATAAATAAAGCATAATGAATTAAATTTTTAGAAAGAAGAAACTTTAAAGCCAATTATTTAATACTGAGGAAGAAATTTTTTTAAAGATCTTTAATTACCAACAGGGAACTTACAGATAAAGATAATTTGGAATTCTATAAATTTCAAATACTACCTACTAAATTTCAAATAGTAACACATAATCTGATAGTATATATCTTATCACCAAGTCTTAGCCTTGGGGATCTATGCTTGGATATAATACAAGTGTTGTTTACCAATTTAAAGAATGACTATCAGTATAAATTAAATGACATCATCAGAAATGAAGGTAGTGTAAGTTGGAGAATTGCATTATGTTCATTAGTAAACAAATAAAATATCCAAATAAAATTAAAAACAAATAATTACCAAAACTGAATTTTAATAGTTTAAAAAATATACTTTGACTTATTTAATTTATTCAAAATATTGTTGTCACCTTGATTACTATATATGTTATTATAGATATAACATTTTGACCAATTACCTTCTGGCCATCTTCAGGTGTCCATTATTTTGGCTGATATGGGATATCTTATGTGTGTTGATTATTCTGTTATTTTGATCCTGTGATGCCATTTTTTGTTTGTATCTGATTCAGGAGTTGAAATAACAACCACTAGATGACAGCAACATTTTGATTAACCAACACCTATATCCCTATAATATCATCCAGAAGGACATTTTTAAGAATCAGGGTGAGCTTACTAAGCTTCCTTAATGTTATCATTAAAGTATTCAAATCTATAATCAAGAAGAAGGAAGGTTGTTGAAAACCTCAACAGGAACAACTTCTTGAGTTATAACCAGTATGGATTTCTCCCTACTAGATCCACAGTTGATATCTTAACTCTCATTACTCACAGAATCAGCGAGGCACTAGACAATAAATTCATCACAAGGACCATTGCCCTAGATATATCAAAAGCCTTTGTAAAGTTTTGCCATTGGTGGTTGCTGCATAAATTTCTGGAAAAATTATCAGAGTTCCTTGTACTGCTCAAGTAAGTACCTGATTCTGCCTGCTATGTTCTATCTTTACAAGAGCCAGATGAGAGCAAAAATGGAGTATGCATGCCCCATCTTGATAGACTTCAGAAGTGTCTATATGGCTTTGTGTGTGATTATTTTCCACCCTATAAGGCCTTTTCCACAAGTGAAATGTTGCAAACTTCTTGCTACTATTACTATTTCTATGGTAAGTGTTCTAATGAGCTACATTCCTTGATTCCACCACTCCTGACCTTGGCATCTGGGACCCAACATTTCACATACACAGGGACGAATCATCCTCATACTCTTCACATTCCATTAGTAATTCCACTCAGATAACTTCTCCCCAAGAACTGCTGCTTTGTGAAACAAACTCCTGACAGGATGCTTTCCCAATAACTACAATTCTAACCTCTTTAAGTGAGGTTTAGCCATTATCTTTCCTACATAAGCTCATAAATTGCACTTTTTACCTTGTATGCTCATGCAACACCATATAGGAACCCTCTACCTTGAGTGGTTCTTGAGATTTGTGTTGGGTCAACATTAGTATAAAATAAAAATAAAAATCAGTACTGTGTTTCTGGAGCCTTTAAATCCCATGTCAGATGATTTCAACATTTAGTTTGTACCACTTGCTTGATAATTCTGTTTTGATCTTTGAGATGAGGACTTGTCAATATATGTTTATTCAATTTACTTGAACAATTTTGACTATTATTGATGCTATTATAGATACAACATTTCCACAAAGTACCTTCTGGTCATCTCCAGATGTTCATTATGTTGTCTGATATAGGATAACTTATGTGTATTGATTATTGTATTATTTTGTCCCTCACAAAATCAGAGTTATTTAAAAAAATAATTGTGATTATTCTTTCATATCTTTTTTTCTCAGTTTAACTTTTTCATCTTCATAAACTCATTTTCAACAACAATAGAATTAATTACAACACTTGTATATTGCTAATATGATGACATTGAAAATTTCTTTTTTGAAGTTGCTTTAAATTTATTTGAAAAAAGTTAATAAAATATTAAACAGGCTCCAATTAATAAATTAGTAAATAAACAAATTTTATAGTTTGCCTTGAAACTTTCTAAAATATTTAACAAATTTAAAAACTTTAGATAACATATATAATGAACTGACTGAAATAGTGTTTTCTTTTGTGTATTTGGTGATACAATATGATGACAGACTAAATTTGTATAGAAGAGGAATAGTTATTTTCTTCATTACATAACCACCATAAAAGAAGTTTAAAAAATGATTTCAAAAGAACTTTTCTTCAAATGAAGCATCATAAATTTTAATATTAATATCATCTTTATTTAATAACAAGAAAAAATAGAATAGTAAATTATCCTCTAAGCAACTATGCCTACATAAGCTAATATATGTAAGCATTAAATAATTAAGAGTTTTGTTTGTTTAAAAGAAAAAAGTAAAATAATAATATATACACAGTCATTATGGTGGCAGTGGTGTTTGCTAACATGGCTGCTATTAGTTAGTTTACTAAATCCAACTCTTCTCAAGTAATGGTTACTTTGAAAGCAAATCTGTTTCTCTCAGATTATTCTTTTACCATTTTGCTTCATTCAAAATCATATTATTCTTTGTTCTTGGAGATATCTGTTTTTATTTTAAATCTTGTACTCTTTTACCAAATGACAGACAAAAAAGTATTCCTGTTTGTATTTTTATACTAACTACTAATAACTAAAGAACGTTTCTGAATGCATTTAAAATTGAATCCAAACTGATTCTAAAAATTGTTTTGTGTCCCTAGTTAAAAAGGTGATTGGGTTTAAGCTTATATTACTTTTGTTTGGTCACTGAATTAATTTACATGTTTAGAAAATTCTATTTTATACATAAAATATTTTATTATTCATAATAATATTGTATCACTGAGCCCAGTATGCTATGGATAAACTTGCTATTGTAGTGAGGTGGGATCAAATTATGAAGATTTCAGTCACTGATGCTGAATAATTGTTATTTGTTAATATAGAAATTTTATATTTTAATTAATTTAAGCTAGGAATGGTTTATATTTGACAAATTAATGCTTTAAAACATAAAAGATAATATAAATAAAAAGGTAAGAGTTAAACATCTTTTTTCTTTTACTGTTGTTCATCCAATATAAGGTCTAAGAACCACTAAAGATAGAGGACAACTAAATGAGATTGTTGAATGCAGATAACAATTGACTCTAGACTTGAAGAGATTAAGATTATAGTGTTTGAGGAAGCATCCTCTTAGGATTATAGGCCATACAAAATGGCTGTCTTACCATTGGAATACAAAGGGAATAAGGATGATTCAACCATGTGTATGTGGCATGGCGGGTTCTAGATGGAACTAAGCAATGTAGATTGAATATTTTCCATAGAAATAGCAATAGAGTAGCGAGAAGTTTGCAGTGTTTCATCTGTGGGAAAGGGACTGTTGGGTGGAAAATAATTCCTCCCCCTACAAGACCATATAGAAGCTTTTCAACTCTGTCAAGGCTGGAAAGTGAGGATTGAACAACTCCCACCCAGAGATGACAGCAACACTCCATTTTTGGTTTCTTGCAAAGATAGAGCATGACAGTAGTATTCAGGTAGTTTCTGGCATGGTACAAGGAATCAACCACTTTTGCAATTGATCACATATATAAGTTCCACTTGAAGTCTGAGGTGAACTTGAGACTCAATAGACATTCCAAGCAAGGAGCCTCATTCAGAGTACAACTGTTCATCATCACAGGAGAAAATTCATGATCTGCTCAGTGATGATAAAACATTCCTAGTTTAGTTTTCGAAGTATTGAAACTTACAAGCCAGTTTTTCCCTTATTGAACTGTTAGAGCTAGATCAGATGATAGATCAAATGCCAGTCTCTAGTCATATAGATTTTTGGAGGTGAATCAATAAACTGTGCTATCACCTGCATATATATTTAGTAGTGATCTGAGAATGTTTGTAGGCAGATTGTTAGTATAAAGTAGAAAGAGGTTAGGAAAAAGAGAGCCTTGTGGTAAACCTACATTGTTTTCATTGGCTTCAGAAGACTGGCCATTAACAGTATCCTTCATGAATCTACCTTATTCATACCAAATGATGAATAGCAAATACTATTAACAATTCATTCTAACAGAACAAGAAAATAGATATTAAAGAAACACTGATACTTTCAAACTTACATCATGAATTTAGGGCCTGCATTTTTTAAAAAAAGTTATCAGTCACATTCAGAACATTTTCTTTAGATTATTAAATAAGAAGCATACTTTTTTTGCAGGATCTAATTATGAATAATGCTCATATTTTTATTAGATGTGAATCTTAATTTTTATTATTTAAAATCACTTATTAATAATGACTAACCAGTTTTGTTGCCTGGTCTACAAATTAACACTTACATTCCTGGAGTCCATTTCCTCAATCAGACACTATTATATCATTTATTGAATTGAATGAAAATGATAACAACTGCCTTGTAAGTGTAAATATTATTGACAACTCTACTTAAGCAGCAACTATGTATAGCATCAAATGTAAATCATCTTTGAGTTTGTGTCACTCAAATTGCACAAGGCTTTTGAAATCAGTTGCACATCCTTCTTTAGTTTAGAATTGATTAACTAAAGCATTTAAAAAAATGAATTGTCATGTATATTTATTTGAGGAGAAGAGAAAACATTATAGTTTTAGTAATTTTTACAAATATACTCATAAGCAAGCTGCACAATCATGATCTTATCATGCAGAAAGATGGAATTTTGACAAGAAATTATTCTTGATCCAAAGGTTAGTGTTGCAAAGTGACTTTCAATGAAACATTGGTGGGAAGTTTTAGTTGATATAAAATGGATGAAAAGACCAGCAGGTGTTATATAATCTCAGAATTTAAAAGAAACTTATAGTAAGCAAATAACATGATTGATGAAGCACATGTATATGATTTAGTTGGAAGCAATGTGTTATAAATTATTTGCTAAGTTCAATAAAGGTGAATTTAAATTGAATGACAAGAATTTGGAAGTGAGGTGTTAAATGATTTGCTAATTTCAAGAAAGATTATGATTTATAAGTTCTTTCAAATGAACTACTGAATTGGAGTTTACTGAAAAGATTGTATTAAACTCTAATTCAGTTAGTTTAAATTTTCTAGATCAATGTGAAAGCCTATGGACAGTAGATCTATACTCATTCTGTTGAGCTAGCAATAGATCTATTTAAATATAACCTTTTGTTTTACTCACATAATCATCACTTGTTCAAATAATGTCTGTGGATAAACTGAACAAGTTTCAAGAAAAATTTGTGAATATGATGGTCATACAAAATATAAGCTGATACATAGTGTCTTAGCACTAAGTAACCCTATAGAAGAGTATCAGCTCATATATGTAGAGTATTATCCTATTTGACTGGCTGCCTAATTATATTAAGGCTGTACAACTGGTTCTTGATATTCCAAATGTGTGCATGTAAGGCAACATGAATTCATTCAAACAGGTTTTATTTAATTTGACTGAAAAGTTTTGTCAGTTCATTTTTTTATTACATTTTTCTAGTTGCCATTTCAGTTAAACATCTGGATCAGATTTATGAAGAAATTGTCCAGAGTTTATAAGGTTTTAGTTCTTTTCCTATTACACGTTCATCTTATTCCAAATAACTATTTTATCCTTTCACATTAAACTTTGTGTAAGCTCTTAACATGCATGTGTATAGATACATTTACACATCTACAAATTTGTATGTGTTTGTAAGTATCTATATATTTTCGATAGAACTGATTATTCCCTGGAAGGATATATTCAATCATTTTTTACTGATGGTAGGAAAAATTAACTGGAATCCATTTGCAGAAAATACTTATTACATTCAGAAGAAACTGTTTTTCATTTTCTGATTAAGCATCATTAGGTACAGAACTTCTGTCTTTCTTTAGTTGAACTCATCCAAACGTGTGTCAATTATCTACTTATTAATAAGTTCTCTTTTAGAATCCTGAAGTGATATACAAATCTTTTATAAAGGAATTATAAAGTATGTTTCAGAAGAACTTCTTATTTGATAATTTTCACATTTTCTTTATTTTTCATTAATTCATTTGATTTTACTTTTACTTTCTTATAAAAAAAAACAACTTTTTATTTTATCATATTTCAAACACAGTTCACCTCTTACTGTCCAGTCCTCTTTTAACCTATTTACACTTTTATATCATTGCTACACAGAGACTTAATTATCTGTGATGAGATAATAAATTTAATGAAAATTTAGATTTTAAAATTTTGACTTTGAAAATCTTCACAGTACTTGCATGACAGTAATTTGCAACAGATACTGACTTAGAGAGGCTGGCATGTAGTTTTAATTTTTGGTGATTCTTTTCTTCTTTAGCTGCTTCATTTATCTCTTTGGAGAAAGGATGTCACTTGATGAGAAGGCATTTTGTAATCAATTATGACTTGTTGCAAAGACTGATATCAACTCAAAAGGGTTCTGAATTTACCTAAAACAAGAGTGATTGGTTGATAATTATTTTTTTTATTCCTCCTGATTTCTTTTTCCATTCAATCTCCAAATTTTAATCTTATTTTACTCAAGACCTGCTACACAAACACACACACACACACACACACACACACACACACACACACACACACACACACACACATTATATATTTATATATGTAATAGCTGGCCACTTGTATTCAAGGTTGCCTGTCTACTAGGGTAGCCAATCCCTATTGCAGACACCTGCTCAGGTGCATTTGTATTTGTTCAGCACCCACTGAGCCCACCTGTGGTTTATACTGCAACCTTAGTTACAGTTTCTGGGAGAGAGTATGTTATCCAGCATAATCAACAATATGAACAAGGCCAGCATGCTCAAACACTCGGTCACAATGACTTGTGATTTTGTGCTAGCATAGCCATTGATGACCACTCAGTGTTATGTTTACCCAATTTCCCTCACAAGGCTTGGGTCAACACATGGCATGGTTTTCAGGCACTTTCCAAAGGTGTGACACACTGGTATTGTTCCCTCCAGACTGATAACATCAGGAAGTCTCTTTCCTGATAAATTGACTATGGTGTGCTTTGAACCCGGGTCGCATGGTCAGAAAGTGAACATTCTCAATCTAAGTAGTAAATCATCTTTACTTCACACACACACACATATATATATATATATATATATATAATAAAGTAAGGATGATTTACTATTTAGAACTACCTTTACTTTGAAGACAATAATTAAAATTTGTAAAGTTCTTGCAATCAATGAAATTACAGAGATACTTAGTAAGAAAATTTTTCTTATTCTCTAAGGTTTACTAGTGCAACAATTCACTGAGTACTTTCTGTGAATAAATATTTATAATTTGTTCTATTTAAGTTTCTCATTGATCAATATAAAAAAAACAAATAATATGCTTGTCATATATGTTACCTAACTCAGTTGAAATTTGTTTGATAAAATATGAAAATTGGATTGTATTATTTAGGTTGTACTTACTATAGAAATTAATTCTTCTGCTTAATTTTCTCATTAAAGGAGTTATATACAGAAATTAGTAAACAATTGCAAAAAACCCTTATACTTGAGTTTGAAATTGTTGCCTGTTTTGATCATCAAAAGTGTATCAAAGTAATATTTTCCAATTATGGTCACATTAAAAAAAAGATTAAGTTGATCTGTTGTTCATTTAGATCTCAAAGAGAATCAAAGTAGTTACTCTTGTTTTAGTTGTCTGAATAAATTGTACATAAAACCAATTCAGATGCCAAAAGTAAATGCACAGAATAGACCAATATTATCATCAGTAATTTTCATAAATATTTCCAGAATAAATTATGTTAGTAGTTGATCAATAAATGTTTTAATTTATTTTACTATAAAGAAGATCTTACTATAATATGGTCCTAATGCAATTAGTGATGAATATTCTATCAAAACTTGCAATGGTATTGTTGTTAATAACAGCTAACATAATTTCTCCTCATAAATGGCAAAATTAACTTTTATTTAGAATGTATGAGACAAAAAGAACTTTAATCAATATATTTTCCTTAAGAGAAACAATTTTGAAATAAATGATTACCAGAAAGATTGAGTTAAAAATCAAATCATGAATTAATTTATAATTGTGCACTCATCCAAATTACTTTAGAATGAAACATATTTAATGTTTTATGACAAATGAAAATACATTGAACAACATTAATCATTTTATACACCATTCCTTCATAAATGTCACAGTTGAATTAACTTTCCTAATTTTGCTTATATAAATTATAATATCCCAATAACAATAATATAAAATAATGGTCTGAGCAAACCTGTCTAACATTTATGTGTTATGAAATTAATAACATTTATATATTATGAAATTAATATTTTGTAACACATAATTGTTAGACATTATGTTTCATTTAAACTAAACACCAGCTAGTGTTTAATATTTCATAATACATAATTCTTAAATATTGTCTTTCATTTAAACTATCATTTTTTAGTTTTTATTTTCTTTTTATCTCAGTGTTTTGGATAATCTTCTCTTTGACTCCCTTTCCAGAATAATTAGGTCTGATTTATTGATATTTGTATGTATTGTACATCTGTGTACCTATTATTTATGTTTTTGTCTTGTCCAGTATCTGTATAGCGTAGACTTTTAGCCACAACAGGACTAGAGCAACATCTAAACAGAAGAAACATAATAAGAGCTGAATAATTTAAATTCTTAAAGCAATAGACAAGAAAAGTAATGATGATCCTAAGATACCAAGAGACTCTATATAAAAAGAAAAGAAGATGGATTAATTGATTAGTTATTTTACCAGCATATCAACCATTATAAGTCAAAAAGAATGTGGAAAATGACTACATTGTATAAAAACTATTCAGTCAACTATAATAGAACTTAAAGAAATAACATAATAGTGAATAATGAAAACTACTCAGGACTGCAAAGCAACAGCAAATAAAGGAATAACATTGAAGAACTCAACAAAAAACAGAAAACAAAAATTAGAAGAAAAATAACACCCTAGAGAATTTAAAAACAAATTAGAGTAAAATCTGAGAATCCCAACAAAGCTGAGCCAAAAAGAATATGAAAAGAGGTTAAACATAATCAGGACAGTCAAGTTATGAAAATTGAGAAAGAGAACAAGATTCAACCATGTTAACAAATAGCAAGCAGTCCTCAGAATAAAATATTTTGGCACATTGAGATTCAAACAGAGCAGCTCATCCAAACAACATGACAATATCTTGTAGTGAATAAAGCAAAAAAGATGAAGTTGCTCCAGAAAACCACAGGATAAAAATGAAAGAAGGCGAAAGAAAAAAATGACCCAAATCTCTTTGTGTGGAACCTAAGAGTGAAGGTTATATCCATAATAATTGATCCAGTGGAAACTATTTTAAATGTTCAAGCAGTGAGATTTGATGAACTGGAGATCTTAGGAAAGTCTGTGATTATCTAAATCATAATAGTGCTGTGATAACTGAGTGTTAAACAAAGTGAGGAAGCCTTACTGAAGAGGTTGTTTGATCTCCAGTAATAATAATTAGATACTTTTGATGGCAATATTCAAATGCAACATAATAAACAAAGAGGAACATACGATTTGTAGGGCTAATAATGCATTGAGTGAATAAAATAGGAAAGTAAGGCAAAATGAAAAATAATAAAAACTGGTCTGAATGTTTCAGAAACTGTAAAATATTAGAGCAATACTTTTGCTAAGAATCATGGGAACACAACTTTATTGCTATTTTTAGTTTTCTGATAAGACATGGTTTCAAGTCATGCACATGAGAAAATTCTTGTTTTAATAAATACTTATTAGGATTAATAATATTACTTGATGTCTGATACAGAATGATGGTAAGTTGATTTTAAGAGTTTATTTTTAATCTTTTTGTTTTCAATTTTTATAGTACAAAAAATATTTACAATTACTACTAATATTTTTTATGCATTTTGTCTTGTTTTTGTATTTGGGGTTGGTCAAGGCTATGCAGAAATTGTCCATGATTATATTGTTGGTTCTATTACTTTTGACAATTCAATTGTCATTCTCAGAAGAAAAAAAAACATACATGTTATTTGTTAGGAAAAAATGAGAAATAATATCTGTGTTTTGTTCCTTATTATTTTGAATTATATGGACAGTTTCTACATAATCTTGAACCAACCATTCATTTCCTTTTATGAAAATAAGAGAAACCACATAAAATATTTCTATTGAATAATGCACATATAAATAAAAAAATTAAATGATTAAATTCACATTATTTCTAATGATAAATATATTAATAATGACAATATAATTTTGATAATATAAAGATAAAAATGATGATGGTCTCATTAAGATGGCTTAAGTTAAACCAACAGAAATCTACACTGGTTAAAAGTAAAGAGAGTATAAAAAGAATCATTAGAAAGACAACATTTGTACAATTCAAGTACACTAATTATGTTCACTGGAATTTTATTTTTCTTCAAGCAAAGTAAATAATTAAATAAAGTTCTAAGTTTCCTGAACAAAGTTAGCTAGTTAGTTCTCTCCATTTATGAAGAAATTTCTTTTCTTAATATTTTATGTTTTGGCATTCATTTTGAGACCATTTTGCCTTTGCACGACACTGAGTCTACATCTGTGACAGTCAGTCACACATGATTATAATGATTACTTTAGATTTCATATTCTACTGACATGTCAGCTATTTCTGGGCTGACTTTTTAGTTTGACTCTTCTATCTCAGTTGACTCGATAGGATAATCTATGACTGATTATAAAGCCTAAAGTCTTTTTTAAATCCAACTATTGGTATTTGTGACTCTGCAGGTCTTTGATCTACAAATATAAGCAAATCTGATGGGATTGTAGTTGGAGGATGAAGACTGAATTGTCCTTTCTTATAAATATGTTCTTTCTTATTTGAAACTCTCTCTCTGGAACACTAATGGCAAAACAGGACCTAGTGAGCTAAAGTTTATATTTGAGATATTTTGCATATAAATTACAGTTTGTTATTTTGCACTCTTTCTTACAGGACTATTACATGCAAATTCATTTTCTTTTTTAAATAAAAAGATTATATTAAGACAAGAGGTCACAGTTATGACATGACAATAATGAAACTGTTAGATGAACCATAAATTGTAAAGAACTATTTGAACAGAAATTACAACTGTTTTCTATTTCTATTATATTAATAATTATGTCCTATGGGATCATAGATCAGATTGATATGTTGTGATAACTTAATAAAGAGCAGATAAAAATGTTCACCTAACTTAAAGGATATTTTTTTAAATCAGTAAAGCCACTAAAACACAAGGGGTTACAGGGTGTGGAAGAATTAGGAACAGAAACATTAATGAGTGGAAAGAGGAAAGAGTAATCAGGAGGACAGTAGATAGTGATTGATATTGCATTTAAGTTTTTGCAGATTAAAGTTGGCTGAAAAGAGAAGTGTGAGAAAAGAAAATGTTACAGGGGGCCGACACTATTTTACAGACACTTTATTTTTTCAAGTTTTAGGTAGCACAGGCAGTCTGTACTGTTTTAGTGTAATGGCAATAATATTTAAAAACTGTTTCAATACTACAAATGGAAAAGCAGAATTCAAATTAGAAGTATTTTTATTTTTTTACAAATTTTCACATTACACAGGCGACAGTATTTTTCGGACATTGCAGAAACAATGCTAATAGTTTATGGCAGCACCCTTTTTTCAATGACTTCTATCAGTTTATCTTCATAATGTTAATACATATTGATAATAACGTCTCTTCGTGTTTCTAGCAGTCTATTTTTAGCATCTTGTATGCACTGCCACTGTTCAGTCACTCTGGTTATTTCTGGCCCGTCGTAAACAAGCTCTGCAAGCATTTCTCATATGTTTTCAATTAAATTTAAGTCTGGACTACTTGCAGGCCATTCCAGAGTAGTTATATTTGCTTCACACATCCAATTTTTCACTGATTTGGCCACATGGATGCTGCAGTTATCTTGCTGCAAAATAAAATTACTTTCCATTTCTTTTTCTATGAGTGGTAGGGTTCTCTTTTCCAAAAGTTCTCTGTAGCTCAAGCTATTTTGATATCCTTTTAACCACTCGAGCCACAAGTTTCCATTTGGAAATACCATAACCCAAACCATGACTCCTCCTCCTCCCATCTGTCTCTTGTTGAGACCACCCATCAGGTCCATCAAACTTAAAACGTAAATCAGTAAATATCACTTTCTTGAAGACATGGTTTGTTATCCATCTTTTGGCACTTTCCAGCCTTGCCTCCTTGTGTTTTCTCGTTAGTGTAATTCTTTTCTTGATTTTAGCATACTTAAGTCCAATTTCATGTAGCTTTCTTTATACAGTTCGAACACTGACGTCAAGTTCACATTTCTCCTTTACTTTCTTCTCTGTCACCTTTTCTCCAGATGATAACAACCTCGTAACACTCCTCTTCATTCTTCTTTCTGTTCTCTTGAAAATTGTTTTTTTTCCATCCTCTCTTCTTCTTCCACTCATAGTCTGTACTTAGCATGTATTCAACTGTTGACTTTGGTAGCTTCATCTCAGCGGCAATCTTTCAGATGCTGAGCTCGTCTTCTCTCTTCTTTTGGACCAGACTGATGACTTCTTTTGAATGCATTCTTCTTCAGGATTTTAATACGTTTTCACAGTGAATGGTAAAGATTCTCAAATGTAATGGTCAGAGTACAATTTACCTGCAGAAAATTTGCATATTGTAGACGTTCGATGACTAAATCATTAAAAAACCTGGAATTTGTGTCATGCCTGAAAAATATTGTCGCCTAAGTTGAAGTAAAAATAAAGAAAACATGAAACCAAAGACAAACCCATCAATCAATGTTCATACCATTAATGAACAGTTACTGCTGAACTACCTACTCATCAACACAAAAGCTCTCGGCAGCAAAAAACATCTTTAAGCACACTTTTCAAAGTGTCTCAAAAATAGTGTCGGTCCCCTGTAGCAAAGAATTTATGGCTACATCTAGCCAGCTCAACTGTAATCTGATGAGATCTCGATGCAAGTCTAACACTGTGTTTAAATTCAGAAAGTCTAGGTACTATAGCAAAGAGCGATATTTATTCTGTTTAATACAGAAATGTGGCACAAGGCCGAAAAGGAGATTGGGGAAAGGACGGTCTTCTTCTGTCCTAACTATAACTTAGCTAGCCGCAAACACTGACCCAATCGCACGAAACAATATTCCTTTCACCAAAACAACACATTCATTCGTACCTTTCTTACTACAACCACCATAATACCTCTTTGTCTCTATGAAAATACTAATTAGTCCCCATATTTACAATTCGTGGTCTGTGGGGGGGAGGGGAATAAAACAACAATTCTAAAAGTTAACCCCAATGAGTATTTACAATATGCATACAAAAAACTATTTACAAGAAACTAAAGAAAATAAGATTAGTAATAACCCCCCCCCCCCACAATTTCCTAGATGTGACAGAAACATCACTTCACTGGCCGAAATCAATGCGGGACTATAATAGTATAAAGCATTCATTCATCCCAATCACTCACACTGACATGCACTCATTCAGACACAACAACAAATACGAAAAGAATCACTCACACGAAAACGAAAGGCGCCCCGCATCCACCAGCGAACTGACATCACTGACCACCTAACAAGGGAGGGGATGGGGAATTAAACTTAAAGAAAAAACAAATGGGGACAGAAATAAAAGGGGGCCAATGAGCATACATACCCTAGCTAAGTTAACTGCAAAAGGAAACTAAAGTATCAAAATAGAAAACCTAAGCTAGCCTAGTTTCAGGATGGGCTGCTCAAGTTCAACCCAGGAAGAGCAATATCCTGATGCCTAACTGGCATCAATGTGCCACTCAAAGTCAGCTCCTTTCACACGACACAAGCGCGCAAGATTCACCCACCTTTTGCTGAATTCTGATGAAGTGAGCCTTTTTTCCATCCTAATCTTGACTTTAAGCTGATGCTTAAAGTACAAGATCAGTTGGGAAGAGGTGAACTTCTCGCCTCCATAGAATCCTTCTGACGTGTCGTCCAAATCACGACTCTCATAACACCTAGCAAGCAGTGGAACACATACTGTTCAGCCTTTCAGCGGCGGTGCCACATTGCTACAAACGGAAACGGACTGAAGGACAAAGGACTTTCCTGCAGCATGCGGACCATGAGGCCTTCAACAAACTTGACCAACGGCACTACCTGGCTGCAATGAAAGAAGGCATGACCCAAGGTCTCGACCTCCCCATCACAACGTCGGCAGTTTGGAGAATTCTCCAAGCCAGCTGAGCAGAGTCTCTTGGCGACCCAGAGGGCCCTACGAATCACCAGCCAGGTGAGTGATGCCTCATCGTTATTGAGGCATTTCAACCCGGCACCCAAGGCCATACTGAGCGAGCCTGCTGCCTCGTCAGACCGAGCTCGTCAATCAGATCATCATGAACGGCCCCCCTGACTAAAAACTTGATATAATGCCCTACGAGACAACGCCTGGACGTTGGAGAGGCCATCCGACGCCCGTGAAGAGGCGCTTCAGAGCAATACGACATTCACGATAGAAGGAGCATTCGCTCGGGGTAAACGGCGGGCCTCCTCCTCACACGAATGCACACTTCTCAGGATGGAAGTTCTTACGGGCATCTTCCTTCCAGAAGGCGCCCTCCTCATCCGAATCGCGACACATTCGATCCAGAAAGCTAATGCGAAGCATATATTGACGAATCTCAATGCTTGGCATGCCCAGACCGCCTTTCAGATGGATGAAGGCAACAGATTTCCTGACTGACTCTGGCAGCCTTGCCTCCCCCCACAAGAAGGAGAACAAGAGCTTCACTAACGCCAGTAAAGTGTCACACGGAAGTGGAAGCACAGAGAGTCGGTAAAGGAGAATCGGGTAGATGTGTGAAACACAAACTTCCGCCCTCCCTTTAAGGAAAGATTCCTCCGAGACCACAAATTAATTGCGATCACGGCCTTCCCTCGCACCTCCGACCAATTCATCTCCAACTGGAGATCAGGACCGAACCAGACGCCGAGAATCTTGACCGGCCCATCCGTCCAGTGGAAAGGTCCAGGAAGAGAAACTCCCTTCCACGCACCCAACCGCAAGCCAACAGACTTATCGTGGTTGATCATGGCCCCTGTCACCATCTCATAACAACTGATTTCTTTGCTGACTTCGTCAATCTCGGCTCTGCTCGACACAAGAGCCGAAACGTCGTCAGCATAAGTGGAATACCTGGCCGATGTGCTACCACCGGGCAGGGCAATTCCGCATAGAACCGGATTCGCCTTTAACTTGCGAAGGAAAGGTTCCAACGCAAGAACATAAAGCAAAGAGCTCATCCAAACAATTATGAAAATATTTATAGAAAAGGATCAGAGAGGTGGGAAAATGACTGAAGCCGAGCTGCCAAATCAGGACCAATAATACTGCTGATTCTTCTTTGGATTTTATCAAGGAGCTCAAGGCAAATAGCTGGAGTACTGGACCATATGTCTCATGATACAGCGAACCAACTTTTTTTAGCAGCTGACCTAGCAATGGATTCAATGTAGTCTTTCCACTTCATGTCAGCTGAGAATGTTAGCCCTAGAAGGCACAAGTCACTTTCCTGGAGATTAGCATCAACCATGCTGATGGAAGGCAAAGAGGGGTCTCTCAGATGATTAATGGAGAGAAGTTTAGTTTTCGATGTGTTAAAATTAACAAGCCATCTTTTGCCCCAGTTAACAACAGACTTGAGGTCATTTTTGGACATTGGCTGCTACTTTGTCTTACTGATCAGCCTTACTATTGAGGCAGGAGTAAATGTTTGTGTCATCAGTGTACATACCAAGCTGAGAGCTGATGTCATTGAGAAGATCATTAATAAAAATTAAAAAACATAGAAGAGATACAAAAAGCATTTTTTGTTGCTTTCCCAACAAACCTGATATAAAAGATGATTGCTTAGAATTGATTCAGAAGATGATGAAGCAAGCTGAAGAGTAAAATATTGCAGAACCATTTAGTATTGGGTGGCTTAACCAAGACTACACAAAATCCAGTATTAATTATAAAAATCAAAATCTGGTATTAATTATAGTTTTCTACCTATAACCCAGTAATGCTCACTGTTCTATTTTTGGGATGCTGGGTATTAATGTGTTAATGTTTTAAGCAGATTTTCAACTAAACTCATTTTACTGTTAATCACATTAGACACAGCTCATATGGCCTGCTTATCCTATAAACATGGTGATTGCCAGTCATTGGTGCCAGAAATAGTGAACACAACAATAAAAATGAAGAGGAATTTTCTGAATTTTGTTTGACCATCTGAAAAAATGCTCATGCCTTCTTAACAATCTGCTGGCATTGTTGATAGATGACTATTAAGTGTTATGTGCTGGAAGCAGATCATACATAAGTATACACTAGGCAAGCTTTCAAAGTTGGATTTCTGTCTATTGAAACAGGTCTATTCAGATGGATAATTGTATTTGTTCATAATAAATGAGTCATACTCATGAGGTAAGGAAATTTGTAGTTTGTGGTTGTTGTGAAGGAAGGTGTTGTTTGAATGACAAGTGATTATTGAATGACTCCCCATAAAAGTTTTATCGACAAATTCAGTTTACAGACACCAAAGAGTAGAAATAACTTTAGACAGAAAGAGAAGGAAGAAAAGAGGAAAAAGAAACAAAAGGAAAGCATGTAGAATATTAGATAAAACAAAAGAAAATAAGAAACAAAATGTGGTTGAAAGAAAGAATAACTCTTGTATTGAATGTGAGAGAAAGAATTAAAAGAAAGAAGAAAAAATGTAATCAATTTAAGAGAAAACAAGCACATTAGAAAAAAAAAAAAAAAAACGAAAAAAGAAAGCCAAAAAGTGGGTAGGAAAAAATAACAGGAAATAAAATGTTCTGATCATCATAAAGATATTTCAGAAATAATTGAAAAGGTTAGTGGTAAGAAAGACAGAAAAGAAAAAAAATATTGGACTGCATAGAGATGTAATGGTGTTGAGATACTGTCTGTTAAACAAAAGTGTTTTAAGAATAGATTAGAGATCTGTCACTATGAAGAATCAATTGATTAGTTGGAATTAATTGTTTCATTTTAGTCCTTTTAAAGATCCTATCAAAGTCTTTTGACTGTGACTATTTCTCCTGAAAAAAAAAATGACCAAGAATTTTTTCCTCCAAATACCTATATATTCTCAATGGACATTGCTGTATATTGGAGCAAAATTTACAACATCCTAAGTTGTCAATTTACTCAACTCAATTCTTCTTCATTGATAATATAGATTGAACATTACAGTGAAAATTTCAAGTCAGATCACAACTCAGACAAATAATGTTTTCAGGCTATAGACTTATGGATCCACTCTTTATGTTAACTTGCTCTTTTCTGAGATGAAAAATGTACAACATGAAATACAATGTAATTGTTTTCCTTTCTGTTCTAAACTGCATTTAGCTAATCATTATTTATGCTGAATGGCTTCAAAAACTAAATGATTGAGAAGCCTTGTTTTAAAAAATCAGGAAACACCTTGGCCTTTTATGACATCTATTTAATCTTTCTTTTCTTCCTTGGGTAATTACTTCTGGGTTTTCACAGAAAATCCAGAAAAAAATCAAGAGAAAAAATAATCAATAAACAAGAGAAAAACTTAATAGGAAAGGTGGGATAAATAGCAGAAAAACAAAAGAAAATAAACACTTATGAGAAAAGAGCATGTAAATTAGATGGAAAAAGAAGAATATGAATAAAGAAGAATATGAATGAAAAAGAAAAAAATTAGTGAAAAAGAAGAATATGAGTTTTTCAACACATCAATATCTCTATGGGTCATGTTACATGAACCTCTACTTCATTTTTAACATTAATAAATATATCAATCAGCTTTGGAATTTATTTAAATTATCTTTGTCTATAATCCAATTGGAAGGAGAAAAAAATTGGTGCCTTGCCTTATCAATGACAAAAGATGCAGATAACTAATATTTTATGAATTTCTGCAGACAAGACCAAAAACATATTTAGTAGTTTTAACTTTTTATAAAGTGCTGATAAGGCTAAAAACAAACATATTCTCATGGATAAAGAAAATTAGGGAAAATGTAAGAAAAAGTATATAGTAAAAATAAGTTAAAAAAGAAAAGGGAGAAAATGAAATAAAATGGGATACAAATTGAAAGATATGAATGAAAATGAAAGAATAGGAAATCAAAGAAAAGAGAGGAAAATACAAATGGCAAAGAATGAGAAGGTTTGAATAATAAGAAAGCATGAAATAACAAAATTTATATAAAAATGAAACCAAAAGTGCATTGGAGGACAAGAAATGGTGATTGTGTGCCAATTTTTTATTGAATATTTAACTATTTTTATTCTTAACATGGAGAAATAATCTATTATAAATTTTATATAAAAATCTTAATTTTTGAAGCTATATTTCCATTTGAATAAACTGACTTAAGAATTTTTTAAGACCATGACAGGGAAAGAAAAAGAATATATAAAATCCCTTTTTTATTTTACTTTTTAGTCTTTATTCTCTACAGGAAAGAAATATTTAAAACATATCTTGAATTAAGAAAAATACTTAAATGAATATATTCTTCAATTTTGCAGAAAAATTATAATATTGATGCAGTAATAAAATAAAAATGAAAAAAGCATTCAATCACATGCTAATATTAAAAACAATAAAGATCTTAAGTATGTGTGCTTGAAGGGAAATGTTTTTTTAAGTCAACATGTAGAAAGAACCTTATTTATAAAACATGAAATACATTGTTCAGGATTCAAAGGAAAAGAATTACATAAGAATTAAAGTGAACATGTTCATATTTCTCTCAGGAGCTTTGATTGATTTTAACAAATTTATGATATTTATGTACTGTTCAGATCAGCTGAATTAAGATGTTTCAGAAACAATACTCATAGATTTAAGTTCTCCCATTAGGAGAGAAAATTTATGAGTTACCAAAATTGTAAAGTGTAGATAAAACAGCATCCAACAATAAAATATCATTAACATGATTAATGTCTAGTGGTGTTGCTGAAAAGGTCTTGGTTTGATTCACTTCTCAAAATCTGAGCAAATCAACATATCTATGATAATAATATAGTTTTAAAGTTAAAGTGCTCAATATCAGTAACAGAGTGTATGTAAGTATAAAAGTGGACATTGAGGTACACATCCAGCTAAAATGCAATCTTCAGGCCAAGAAGATTGTGTTTAAGCATGAAACAGACTGTTACTGCTGAGTGTTGACTTCACTGTCCACTGCCTACACACATATATATAATAATAATAATAGCTGGCCACTTGTATCCGACAATGCCTATCTACTGGGGCAGCTAGCCAATCCCTAATTCAGACACTTGCTCAGGTGCATTTCAACACTCACAAAGCCCACCTGTGGCTTATACTGCAACTATATTGAGCAGAACTTAGTTACAGTTTCTGGGAGAGTGTGTGTTATCTAGTGTGATCAACAATCTGAACAAGGCCAACACACTAAAAACCTCACTCATGATGACTTGTGACTTCGTACTAGCACAGTTATTGATGGTCCCCCAAGTGTTCTGTCTATCGAATTTCCCTCACAAGGTTTGGGTCAACCCATGGCATGGTTTTCAGGCACTTTCCAAAGGTGTCACACACTGGGATTTTTCCCTCTAGACTGATAACATCGGGAAGACTCTTTCCTAACATATCGACTGTGGTAAGATTCGATCCATGGGTCTCATATATATATGTGTGTGTGTGTGCACACATTTAACCATTTTCAAGGTTGAATGATATTAACTGTTAATAAGAAATAGTTTGTTGTATGTATGTATTTATATAATGTTTGAATTTTCAAAACACGGTCAAGATATTGTGTCCATGTTCATAGTTGATATTATTAAGTGTTGTTTTTTTGTTTTTATCAGTAAGGCTTCCATTTATTTTTAGCCTTTTTTGCATGTAGATGATGCTATTATATTTGTGTTGTCAACAAGTATGTTACAAATAGGGTCTGGTAGGTCTTCATGAATATTTAGATGAGATCCACTTGAGCTATAGCCAGAAAGGTGTAGTATGAGTCTTTTGTGTCAAACATTTTGTAGTGTGGCCTATATAATTATTTACGAATTTTGATTGATCAGAAATACAATTCCTTAATAGACATTTAAATTCATAAATAATATTTGTCCTATTTAATTTTGTTCTAAGAGGTGAATTATTATTTTTAACTATAAGGTTAGAGGCTTTAAATTTTTTGTAATAAATAATTAATCTAATTTTTTTTGCTATTCTCAACTGGTGGTGTGCATTTTTCTAACAATAATTTAAACAATAACACTAATATTTTTTATAAAAATCAGATCAATGAAAATTATAAACAAGACAAAAGTAGAATTAAGAACATTATAAAAAAAATGCACAACACCAGTTGACAATAGCAAAAAAATTAGATTAAAAAATCAAAACATTATATTGAAAATGAAAACATATAAATACATACATGCAACAAACTATTTCTTGTTAACAGTTAATATATCTCAACCTTGAAAATGGTTAAATGCATAGCCAAAAGCGCTTGGACAAAAAGAACACAGACAGTTTTTATATAATTTATCATCTGAAAAGAAAAACAATTATTAGGTCACATAAGAAATTGTATAAAAAACTAAATCGAAGCACCTTGTCTGTCATATTCAATGAAATGTGCATGAAAGAAGGATTGCTGCCTATATATATATATATATATATATATAGGAAAATATAGAGAATGTAGCCATAGGAATCAGCAATGCATGATGAAAGTTTTATGCCTCAAGCAATTTATTGGTCTGAAGATTGTCTGAGGGATGAAACTGACAGTCACCATACAGTGCTGATTCCTATGTCTATATCTATTTGAACACTCTTCCCTCATAAATATAGCAGATTTTAAACAATGTATTGATAGAGAGTGAGAGAGAAGGAAATAAAAATGGGGAGAAGGATGGAGTAGGGTGAATGGTTTGCATAAATAAAAATACATCTGAGAAATTTAAACATGTTTAAATATAAATTATTACAAACTATTGTGTATCTATATATAACTTACTTAGTTTCATTGCTTTTTCTCTTACACACTATGTGTGTTTGTATATGCGTTTGGATAGGTGAAAAGAGACTTACAATTGAAAATATTACCATATTTGCATGAAACAAAATATATTGTGATCCATAAAATGGTATAATTTCATTACTAATTTCTGTTTTAATTTCAGAGTGACATGTGTAGCTAAGAATGACACAACAGGATTTTAAATAAGGAGTTTCTTTTCATCTTCTCTGTATATATGCCCACAAAGTTACACTATATGAGCATGCTCAGCTAGCATTCTGTTATGTAGTATGGCAATCTTCATCATCCAGATTGGAACAAAATGTGCAAATATTTGAATTTTAATAGTGTACAGTGCTTCTACCATTATACTGTTCATGTTTTATGAAAATCAACCAATAATAAAGTTAAGGATTTCAGACAGGTTTTTTCTTAAACTTCTCTGTATATATGCCTACAAAGTTACACATTTATGCATTTGTAAAAAATAAATTGAACAAAATAAACAGATCCAATAATCTCAGAGCCATCTTTTCAAATAGTCAATCAATATAAATGCCAAGAAAAGCTTTAATAAACACAATAAATGATGGTGATGACATAAGTACACATATTGTGTTTGGGAGAATATGATATATACACTCTCTATATAAGACTAATGGTAGGTAATTGAATGACAAAATGGAAATCTCCTATGGAACATGTTTCATCCTTCAAAAGGACTTCTTCAAACTAAATAATATTTTTATTGATGGAATCATATATATGCAGGGGAAGGGAACAAAATACGAAACAAACATCTCAGTTATAATTATACATTGAGAGAAATTCTGAAAATGTAGAAACATTTAACTTTAAATTTTGAAATTTCTGGTGTCCAATATATCTAGAATGCACAGCATAGCCAATGTCATCCAGCTTCATAGCAGTTGTTTTTGTTTTTATTGCTATTGTTTTTAAATATCACACATTGTCATAGCAGTAATAGTTTTGTTATGAAAGCTGATATGCTGTATGAACCAGAACATTAATTTACAATGGGATATTCAGAAATTAATGCACTTTCTGAATATTTTTGCCTTAATAAATTACTTTTCCTTTGAATTAAAACTGCATTATGGCCAAACTTATTACATGGAATGAGTGTATAGTTTCATAAAATATCACTTTTGTGTTCTTATATTCTTTTATTTTAAAAACATACAAAGTTTCACCAATGTATTTCTTGTGACTTTTATTACAGTATATAGTCTAAATTCCTGCTTCAGGTTTTAGATTGATATTAGTTTATTTTGTGTTAATTAAAATGCTTATTGTTTTTGAAGCAGTTGTAACAAATTTAATATTTAATATATTTATTTATTTTGTGAAAATTTAAATTTAAAGCTAAACAACATTATGCCTTTAATGTAAAACATTAATCTGCATTTGTTGTATCCCCCCCTCCCATAGATATGTAAAACTGATTCCATCAATAAAAGCATTATTAGTTTGAAGTAATTCCATTTTGGAAATGAAACATATCACTGAGGAAATTTTCAATTTTATCATTTGCTTTATCGACTATATTGGTCTTGTACATCATTGAAAATGACATTGATATGCAGAGAATGTGTAACAGTGTAACACTCTCTCTCTCTCTCTCTCTCTCTCTCACTCACTCTGACTTACATGGTATACTTAATAATCATGTATAGACTGACTGAAGTGCATTTTGTTCTGCAATTTTAAACCTGAAGAAATGTTCATACAATTTGGTATTGTGGAAATTACATTTTGTGATATCCAGTAAAAACTAAACTAGAAATAGATATAGACAATGGGAAAAAAGAGATTTGGGTACCAAAGCCATAAGGAAATTCTTATGTTTTTGGAAAAATCACTAAGTGATATGAATATTCACTCATATATACTTACATAGACAAATGCAATGATATTATGTAAGATACTAACACATCTAATATATATATATATATATATATATATATATATATATGTATGTATGTATATATATATATAAATTATAAACAGGTTGATGTGATTTCTTGTGTGTGTGAAATAGTAAAAGGTGACAAAAAAGAGAGAAGTGGAAATAAATGGTGTTGAGTATATGTTTTATGATAGTGACATTAATTACTCATTCAATTTGTCACTCATTTGTCAAGAATGCATTATCAACTTGGACTTACAATGAGAACACAACTTTTGTAATTTTGCATGTATACCCATGCAAACAGAGATCTGCTACTTATCTAATCAGAAAAAAAACAGCTAAAAAAATTACAACAAATGCAGTAGGTGATGTTTATATTTTAAATATTCATTGGTGGATGCAAGTAAATGAGGGTTAGATGAACACAAAACATTTTGAAGATGGGAGAAAATTAAAATGAGCCTCTTTAAAGTCAGGAAGAGAAAGTAGAAATTTCTAGGGCACATAAGGAAAGAAGGATTGGAAAATCTGATACTCACAGGACAAATTGAAGACAAAAGGACAGAGGAAAGCAACATGTAATGTACTTAGTAAGCTTAAGTGAATGAATGATGAAACCAGGTTTGGGACAAAAAGACAAAATTTATTAAGTGTCACAAAAGTCAGGAAATTTTAGAAAGCCATGATTGCCACGTCCTGAAGAGACACGGCATATAGAAGAAGAAAGAATGGGAGAAAAAAGAACATTCTAGAGGGAATATATTTACCAACAGAATGCATTATTTATAATTACATGTGAATGGATTTTTTGTTTCAAATAAAATATTAAAAGATAGCTTAAAGCAAAGATATTTGTTATCATGAAAAATCATGAAAAATATGAGCTTTTTTTTAAAAAATCTCTTTGTGCAATATCAAATGACCTAAATGCTGTTTAAACAATTTATTTTTTTCATCCAGAACTGCATACAAATAAAATGAGCAATAAGTACTCAACAAAGAAACAGATTCCAAAATCCTCCCTTAAAAGCAATTTATTATTGTTTTCTTGCTCGAAGTTCAACTCGCTGAGCATAATTTTTCATAAAAATAAACTGATAAATTGTGTTTAGCATTGACAATAATATAAATTTTTTTGAACAAAAACTTATTAATCATACTTTTGCATCTATGAATTATTATATATATATTATTAGATATTATTATATTAATTTAGATGAAAAAGTATGTATAACCACACATATGCACATATGTCTGTATGTAGATGAATGCTATACATGTCCTGTGTTAGTTAATCTTTAAGAAGAAATTTGATATCATCATAAATACGTCATTTCAAACATTATCATTTTTTTGTGACTTTAAACTAAATATTTTGTTTGGAATTGGAATGATCTAATTTTGCAGTATTCTTAATTCTTAGAGTAATACATAGTTTTAAACTGTATTTTGTATGTACAAGAAAATTATTTTGTGGTAATCACACTTTGTTTCTCAACTGCTAAAGGGAAACATCAGGTATGAATTTTGGCAGTTTGTTGTTAAAACTAAGAATATATATATATATATATATATATATTTCATTACTTAAATATTGTATATCATACATTTCTAAAAACAAAAATGTCTATTTTCTCTTATTGCCACTTCATTAGACATTCACACACACACACACACACACAGATAGACATGATGAAAGTAAATAGACAATTTCAAAATTTGTTTGAACAATTTAAATAGTTAAAAATATTTTACTATTCTAATTGAAATGCTGTCTTCTTCTATGTGAAGTGTCCCTTTAGAACATGGGCAATTTCCACTTCCTATTTCTTCAGATAAATACTATTAAAAATGGCAGACATTTTGTGTTGATTAATTTTAATGAGCGACTTTTCCAAGTTATGAATAATCCTTTTCAGAAAAGGAGGAAATTCCATTTGACGTTCATTTTAGAAGAAAAGTACAGGAAATATGATCCAAATTTTTGACTTTCATCAAGATAGGTAGAGACAATTGCTGACTTTCATGGAATTAGTGAATGTTGTAACATAATGAGTGTTGTGAAGTAACCATTAGTCCTGTTGTGAATATGGATTATCTCCTCTTAGATAATCCAAGTTATAAAAGCTGTATACTTCCGCTGTCAAGTCAGATGAGTAGTAGTATTCTGGCCAGAGGGAGGCTACGCTGAAGAGCGGAGTCTCCTTCGGGGAGGTAAAACCGGCCCTGAACCCGTTTATACGGGTTCAAATGGGCTATTTTTTGGCCAAGCCTAATGGCTCGGGAATGCCCACGTTAAAAAGGCCTTGTGCCACATGACACCCTCGTGAGGGGGTGACTCAATATCGATGAGTAGTAGTATTCTTAATTGAATAAACGATTACTAGACAGAATCTCTTGTCCTGTTTTCATTACATTTTATTCAATTAAGAATGGAACAATTTATGCAACCTGAGCGACTTACCACAGATCCAGAAAGCCGACAAGTGCTGGAAACATTGGTGGGAGACATTTACAAATTTCATCGAGGTTCTACATTCAGAAAGACCGGGACGTCCCATCAATAAGCGTGCGCTCCTAACCAACTACCTGTCTCACACAGTCAACGAAATTATCTCGGATTGCATTACCTACGAAGAAGCAATCGATTTACTGAACGCTACATACATAAAGCCCCAAAATGAGATATATTCTAGACACCTACTTGCGACTCGCCGACAAGAATCAGGCGAGACATTGGACCATTTCCTTAAGAGCCTTCGGACACTGAGCAAAGATTGCAACTTCTGCCCAATGACGGCATTAGAGGCCCAAGAGCTACACATTTTGGACGCCTTCATTAACGGCTTACGCAATACTCAGATAAGACAACATCTTCTTGAGAATAAGACCCTTACACTTAGAACAGCTTACGAGCAAGCCTATATCTTCGAAAGTGCTATACAGCAGTCTAGTTCTTATTTACAGCCAGACACCGTTAGTGCCGCGTTAAACCCACCTGTTCTTACTGTCCCCCCTCATGACGATAGTCCGACGAAACTTCAAGAACAATCGGTCACTGCCGCTTTAAAAAAGGACACTTGCTATTTTTGTGGCTTATCTAAACACCTACGAGTCTCATGCCCTGCCAGAGATACTCGTTGTCATAAATGTGGAAAACTTGGTCATTTTTCAAAGGTATGCAAGTCTTCTAAAACTCTATACAAATCCACTCGTCAAAATACTTCTGCAACTTTAGCCGCCTCCCCCGACTGCCTTTCAAAAACTATTGTAAAAGTGAAAATTAATGGGAGGTCTACAAATGCCCTGCTCGATACCGGGAGCTCAGGAAATTTTATCAAAGAAAGCTTGGTAAAAACCAACAAATTGTATTTTGTCCCCTCCCCCAGCAGAGTAACAATGGCAAACGCGTCATTGTCTGCGCAAGTAAGTGGTTATTGTTTGGTGGACTTACTATTTAATGACGTCTCCTATAAAACCACTAAATTATCCGTAATGAAAAACCTTTGTTGTGAAATAATACTGGGACACGATTTTTTGCAGCAACACTCACAGGTTGAAATTCCGTTTGGCGGTTCAATGCCCGCATTGAAAATTTGTGGATTGGCGACAGCAAAAAATCCAGTACCCGTCACTTTTCGAAAACCTAACTGAAAACTGCAAACCCATAGCAGTGAGAAGCAGACGTTTTTCTTATAATAATAAAAAATTCATTGACTCTGAGATAAAAAGACTACTTGAGGAGGGTATAATTGAGCCTAGCAAATCACCCTGGAGGGCTCAGGTAGTTATAACCACTTCTAGCAACCATAAAAAGAGAATGGATATAGATTACTTCCAAACCATAAATAGATTTACTCTTTACTCTGTCGCCAATCCACATAGATTTACTCTTTTGGACACCTTCCCACTACCCAGGATAGATGAAATGATAGGCGAAATAGCCAAATATCGTATGTTTAGCACTCTGGATTTGAAAAGCGCGTACCATCAGATCGCCATTAGACCTAGAGACAAGCCATACACTGCTTTCAAGGCGAATGGTCGACTATATCAATTTCGCAGGATTCCTTTTGGCGTTATGAATGGGGTAGCCAGCTTCCAAAGGATAGTCGACCAAATCATAACGGATGAGAAACTGGAAGGCACATTTGCGTACATCGACAACGTCACAGTATGTGGCCATAATAGAAAGGAACACAACGAAAATCTCAGACGGTTCATGTCCGCCATCGATAAATACAACCTTACCCTAAACGACGACAAATGCTCGTTTGGACTGGACAAAATAAACCTACTAGGGTATACCATAAGCAAAGGTTTTATGGCACCGGACGCAGATCGATTGAAACCTTTACTCCAGATGCCTGTCCCTCACAACCAGCCTTCCCTTCAACGTGCTATGGGCATATTTGCTCATTACTCTCAATGGATCGCTTCGTTCTCAGAAAAGATACATCCATTGACACAAGTAGAGACGTTTCCTCTGTCCCATCAAGCCGTTGAGGCATTCGAGGGACTGAAAAAGGATATTACGAAATCTGCAATTACAACAATAGACCAAAATATTCCTCTGGTTATTGAAATGGATGCGTCAGACTGTGCTATTGCTGCTTCTTTGAAACAAGCTGATCGTCCTGTAGCCTTCTTTTCAAGGACCCTCTCACAGGCTGAACGACGACACCCCGCAATTGAAAAGGAAGCCTACGCCATAGTCGAGGCATTAAGAAAATGGCGACACTACCTGATCGGACACCACTTTAAACTTATTACTGACCAGAAATCAGTTGCTTTTATGTTCAACTCTAAAACTACGAGTAAAATAAAGAATGAGAAAATAGCGAGGTGGAGAATTGAGCTATCTTGTTTCTCCTTTGACGTCAGCTACCGACCTGGCAAGGAGAACTTAACAGCTGATACACTGTCAAGAGCATGCTGTACGGCATCAAGCGGGGACGAACTCCGAATGCTACATAACAATCTCTGTCACCCGGGCATTACTCGAATGGTTCATGCTGTGAGGTGTAGAAACTTGCCTTTCTCAGTGGAGGAGGTAAAAAGAATTACAAATTCTTGTCGAACGTGTGCTGAAATAAAGCCTCGGTTTTATAAACCCCAAACTGGCGTTTTAATAAAAGCAACACAACCATTTGAAAGACTCAATCTTGATTTTAAAGGACCGCTACCAAGTAAAACAAGGAAGATATATATTAACGGTTATCGACGAATATTCACGGTTTCCTTTTGCCTTCCCTTGTTCAGACATATCGGCTGCTGCAATTATACAATGCCTCTGCTCACTGTTCTCCATCTTTGGAGCCCCTGCCTATATACATTCGGACCGAGGGGCTTCTTTCATGTCAGAGCAGCTTCGGCAATTTCTACAGGAACGAGGAGTAGCTATAAGCCGGACAACTCCCTACAACCCTAAGGGTAACGGCCAATGCGAAAGATATAATGGCATTATTTGGAAGACCGTTCAATTGGCTGCCTCAAATAACAGATGTTCAATTGATAATTGGGAAAATCTCCTTCCTGTTGCATTATACGCCATTCGTCCCCTATTGTGTACTGCCACGAATGCCACCCCACACGAAAGGTTTCTACCTTTTCAGCGACGGAGTTCGGCGGGAGCTTCGCTTCCATCTTGGCTCTCTCGACCCGGCACTGTGTTTCTGAGACGACATGCACGTTACACCAAAAACGATCCCTTGGTGGACGAGGTAGATCTTATAGAGGCGAACCCTCAGTATGCCCTAGTATGACATGCAGATGGTAGAGAGTCTAATGTGTCTCTCAGGGACCTAGCACCGGCCGGAGATGTACCCGGACCGTGGATAGCCCCTGAGGACAGACCAACTACCCCTGACACTGAAGCCCCTCCGGAAGATCATGGCACTGAAATTGTTCCTGACACGCCGTCTGACGACACTGTCTCCGTTGAGGCCCCGTCAGACACTTCGGATGGGCCAACACCTGAAACCCTGACAGATGAAGGGCTAGCACCGAATAAACGTGTTCATCCAGAGACTGACTCTGACGCGGAACGGCCTGCTCCTCTGAGAAGGAAACATTTCGGAGCAAGGTATTTTAGAGCCCACAGACAGGCTCGCACTGAAGAGCCTCCCTGTTCGAGTACTCCGACCACGAATCATGGACTGCCGAGGCGGCCACTGCGAACTCGTAGGGAGCCTGGACATTTAAGGGACTTTCTTCCCTATCAGTGAGAAATTTGGTGGGGGAGAATGTTGTGAATATGGATTATCTCCTCTTAGATAATCCAAGCTGTATACTTCCGCTGTCAAGTCAGATGAGTAGTAGTATTCTTAATTGAATAAACGATTACTAGACAGAATCTCTTGTCCTGTTTTCATTACAAGTCCATTATTCATAAATTGAGAAGATGTGGACTGCTCTGAAAAGAAGATATCATACCAAAACTCGGAAGATCTGTCTCAGTTGATCATTTTTTTTCTCCTGAATGTTGATTAGTTTAACAAATGGCATTCTTCTGAATGTTCTGTTGCAATAATCTATCTCATAAAAATACTGGAGTGCTATTGTATCACTGATTTCAATAAAACGTTCACATTTCTATCCTATTAACATATTCTACTATATTTGATGACTTGCAATATTAGTTATTTTTAATTTCCTGTTTAAGGACACTTATAAACTTTTCTGATGGCCCAAATCACCTTGAAAGATAAACAGGACTTTTCATTTCTCTTATTAAGGTATAATAGGATTACATTATTCACAGTTGAAAGTAAATTTCCTAATTTTGATGCTATTTCATATTGTCTCTTTCCAGCTTTACATATACCCACAATACCAGATTTTGAAATTGCAAATCCTTATGGTCCTTTAGATATTGTGCACTAACTTCTTTTATACATATATATATAAGTAAAACATGTTAGATTGATAAATGTTTCTTATTTGTTCTTTATCATATGCATGCACAAGTTTCATTAAAAACAACTGACAAAGTACTATGATTAAGCTTCTTATTCAATTTTTATGTTTGTACAAGTGTTTTATTTTTTGGACATAAAATGTATAAAAACTGTCTAAATGTTCTATATATCCAAGTGCTTGGCGATTCTATTAAAAATTATAAAGGTTATTTTTAGTTTCTTTTTTTTAAACTGAATATGTAGATTTTTATATATGTGTACCTATAGTGATGGGAATGTTTTTTTATTTTCCAAACACAATCCAGTCATTTTGGCCATGTTCATAGTTGATATTATTGTTAGGTTTTACTTTTTTTATTATTACTGCTTCCATTATTTTTAGCCTTTTTTTTATATGCAGATGAGGCTATTATATTTGTATTTTCTAGAAGTATGTTGCGGATGAAGTTTGGTAGGTTTCCGTCTGTGTTTAAATGGGTCCACATTGAGATGTGCTTTTTGAAATGATGTAAATTTGCATCTACTGCATATATTCAGATCCCTTGAAGCCTCTTTGTGCTAACTTTATTTTGGTACTGATATTAGTAACATTTTCAGGATATGCATTCTTTGTTTTATATGAGCAATGTATCATGTGAATTTTAGATTATGATATATATCCTTCTTAAGAATTAACTTTGTTATGAGGTTCTCTTATCATGCAAAAAAATGTGGCTGGAATATAAATTCTTATTTATAAATCAATCCAAAAAGATAAAGAGCATAGAAACATAGATCTGATTAACACAATACTCCACATACCTGAATAAATTATATTTTATATGTTAAAATGAACTCCAAGATATTCTTTAACTTTTGTCAATCTTTCATTCATTCATTTTGTTAATTTTTCTAATCTTCTGATTTTAACATTACTTCCTAGACATTTTCTTTTCTTATATTATGCCTTGTCCAAGTGTTTATAATTCTCTGCACTGATCTTGATGCCATCATTAACTTTGAACAATTTTGGTATTTGAATGCATCATAATTTTACTGTAAGTTATTTCTAACTATTTAATCAAAAAGAAAATAATGTCCTAAGGATGATGTAAATTAATGTTTGATTGATTCCTTATTTCCTTTTAAAAAGTGAGAAGTACAAAAGAAACCTTAAGAATGTTTCTGGTAAACTGCTTTTTATTCAATGGAAATTTTGAATTTTTTTCTATTTCAGATAACCTCTTTTATGTTTTTGTTCCCTTGTCTACAATTACAAACTATATCAAGTTGAGGTCAGTTAACTTTGTCATGAAAACTGAAATTTTCTAAACCAATTATGAAATATTTCTAATTGATTTATCAGACCAAACCACATATCTAGAAATTTAAAAAAATGAACTGATTTTCCTATTAAAAAGTTATCTTAAAAAATTGAATCAATTATCTCAAAAAGTATCATAACAAAATAAAATGTAACAAAAAGTGTTAAATATTTTTCTTTATTTATCCAGTGATCAAATAGTTTTTGCAGATTTGTTTTTGACTTGAGAATTGTTAAGCAGTATTTAATTGTCCAAACTGAAGGATAAAAATCAATTTTTCATTTGGATCTTTACACGATTGTTTAAGCCATTGTATTGAGAACCTTTGAGATTTTCTTGATTCAGATATTAAACTAGATACTCTGCTCTTGAGATTTATTTTTAAAAAGATTCCATTCTTTCTTTTCAAAGATTTTAATGACTTATTTGGTGACATAATTATGGCATCAGTTAAGATTATAGGTTATAATATGTATATTTTATTATATCTACTGCTTGTATGTGTTGCTATATTTGTGCTTAGCAAGAAAAATGTTGGAGAATATTTATTTTATTTATCAAATTTTATATATTTCTTTCTATTCAGTTTATTTTTTTTTGTTTCATTTCCTTCTAATTATTCTTTCTCTTTTTATCAACAAACTTTTCTTTTTCTATATATCTTATGATCTTACCATATTTTTTCCAGATCCACCTTCTATATCATTTTCTCTTTTTGTATTTCTAATTACTTTTGTTTCTTTTCTTTCTTTCTACATTTCTCTTTTTATTACTTTCAGCTTATCACATTTTTTTCTTAATTTCACTTTCATATTTTTCTTCCAATTTCTTTTCCATTTTTTTCTCTTGGGTATTTATTTACACCATTCACTTTTCTTCTTCTATAAATTTCCTTCTATTTAATATAGTCTTTCCTCTGTCTTCATTTTTCTACAGAGATCTCTACCAGTAATTCTATTTCCTTGCATGAAGTAGATTTCTCAAGTCAGTACAATTTTGTGCCAACTCACAAATATAAGCCTTTTCAAACCAAACCAAATGAAGAGACCAGTAATTATTTAATTTACAATTTTTTCTTTTTATCCAACATTTACATTCATATCTCTGCTTTTAACACCTTGTTTCATTCTTTTCTGTCAGTGGGTTAAAACAAAGCCAAACTTGAAGTTTTTATCCCCAGCCCTCAGCAATCTCTCATTAAGCCACTAACAAAACCTGAAAAAAACACATAACATTCCTTATGCATAAAAGATTTTCAAGACACTTTGAGCTTCTCTTCATATTATCAAAATCTCGCCCTACCCCACACTCTCATACACCTTTTGTCTTTGTCTTTTTCACTTTAAGTCCTTCATAATACTATTTTCATATCCATGTCACATTTTTAGAGACTGGGACTTTTTGTTATCTGAATTAGTGCAGGGAAAAGGAATAATTAAGCTAAACATTTTTCTAACTTTAGTTTCATGGGATCATTTTTGTTGTTGCTGCTCCTCTTCAATTTCTTTGATTGTTTTCTTTCTTTTCTCACAAGTATGGCACTGGTTTATTTGATTAGATCTTTTGTATGAATCTTTTCTGTACATAGCAGCAGTCTCATTGTGAATCTTTGTGATTTCAGCCTTTATTATTCCTCAATTCCTTTGTTATCATTTTCATTCACTGCATTTGCTGCTTTCAATTTTCTTTTCAACTCTCACATTCATTATCATTTACAAGGAAATATAGGCAAGCATCATCTACAGAACATATACATGAATGCATACAGCGAAACTATATATGTGTATGTGTGCAAGAATTTAAACACTGTGTCATGTCAGATTTTATTATGCAATTCAATGTTTTCAAAAAAATAGATGTTAGAAATTTTTTTCAGAATTTATATGATAAATGTATTGTAGAAATTTCAGCTTATAATATCTGTTGTTATTTTAAATATTCACAATTACTTATTTGGATGTATAAAAGTTCACTATGCAACTCAAATGTTGGTCATCATAGATATTGATAATAGTACAGTTATTGATATTTACTTTTTTATTTCAGTTATATAAAGAAATAACAATAAATAAGAAAGATAGAATGTCAAAAGAAAAACAAGATATTGTTAATTATTGAGTGAGAGGATCACACATTTAGAAATTGCAAAAGCTCGAATGGAGAACAATCAGAGCAGAAATTGAAAGCAATAGTAAGATAAGAACAAGAAAAAATAATGGATTTAACAATGTCACAAAAAGGTATTTGAAAAAAATTAAAAGGGTAATAAGCAAGAAAAGTGGATTGATTATCAACAACTGAAGATGGTGTTGTAAAAGTAAGCAGAGAGAAAATATACAGACTATTAATATTGGCTAAAACCATGAAAACAACCAAACTATTGCCTTTAATTCATCACAAAGAGAAATATATAAGATTGAGTGAATTTAATGAAAACAGATTTCTCAACAATAGTTTTAGTGAGAAATCTAGAGCTACATTGGATTATTTTGATGTCATAGCTGGAGGTTGAGTCCTTTATGGAAATACATTGACATAGAAGACAACAGCAATGATTTAGGTCAGAATTGTTGGTAGTAAAATTATTTGTCTGTTTAACGTTAATGATGGTATCAAGATAAGTTCAGAGAATTATAACCACTTGAACAAGGCACAATATGAGCAAAGAAAATGTTTGGGAAGCAATGTTAAAATTAAAAAGCTGAAAAGTTAACAAAATGAATGCATGAAAGATTGAAGAAAAAATATAGAATGTCTACGAGTTCATATTAATATAAACATGTAAAATAATAATTTATTCTGGTGTATATATATATATATATATATATATATATATATATATATATGTGTGTATTTGTATAGCTTTTCTTTTTGGATTGATTTATGAGAATTTATATTCTTTTTGCATAATAAAACCTAAGACAATATTTTTAATAAGAATTTACATTATAACCTGAAACTCACAAGAAACATAGAAAACAAAGAATAAAGAATGAATATCCATTAAAATGTTACTAATATCAATTAGTTTATACCAATTTTATTTTGAAAAACATGACTTGTATAATAAAATCTGAGATAGTGTGTGTGGGTGGGTATATATATATATATATATATATATATTTCATTAAAGATGATAGACAAGGTACTGCAATTAAGCTTTTTATTTAAGTTTTCTTGTGTTTGAACAAGTGTTTTTTTTTGGACACAGAGTGTGTAGAAACTGTTCAAATATTCTGTAATTCTGAGTGCTTTCAGAAATACTTTTAGTCATTATCAAGGATGATTTTATTTTAACTTTTTAATTGGATGTATGGATTGTATGAATGTATCTAGTTATAGGGATGTTTTATTTTCTGAACACAGTCAGCACATTGTGGCCATGTTCATAATTAATATTAATGAATGTTGGCTTTTTCTTTTTTATTATTAAGGCTTCCATTATTTTTAATCTTTTTTTACATGTTGATGAGGTTATTATGCCTGTATTTTCTACTAGTATGTTTTGGATTGAGTCTGGTAAATTTCTGTGTGTGTTTAAATGATGGAGCTGAGGTCAAATAGGTGTAACATAGGACATCTGGATAGGCATGTAGTAGTGTGACCGATGTAATTATGAGTCCAGTTTGATCAAGAACAGTGTTCCTTAAGGAATATTTGAACTCGTAAATAATGTTCGTTCTTTTAGTTTTGATTTTGCATGTTTTGTTATTTTTGAGGATAAGGCTAGTTGTTTAGAGTTTTTTTTTTAAAAATAAGTATTAAAACTATTAGTACAAACCTCAATATTTTAAACTATCTACTGTAAACATTTTAAAACATTTGTGCAGTATTCATAACTAATTTTAAGGTTTGCTTTTAATTTTTTAATATAGATAGCTTCAAGAATTTTTAGTTTATGTTTATTATTTTTATGAAAATGTATAGACAACCTCATAACTTAGTTACCTACTCTGAAGGATTACGCAAGCTAATCGCACAGCACTAAACTCAGCATTTTTCACTTCATAAGTAAAATATTTTAACTTTTAGATGAACACTTCAATATTTGTCTTGAAATAAACAACAACCTGATGATATTGTTCTAATGCTGAAAGCACTTGGAATAAATAATATGTGTCAACACAGTAATTTTCTCTCTTCCTTTAATAATGGCACTGAAAAACTTGTCTGTGAATATGAAAGGATTCAATTGAAAATATGTAGACAAAATTTGTCTGAATTATTTAATAAAACATTTCTCTCTCTCACTATATATATATATATATATATATATATATATATAATTAATTCATTGAGTCTAGAAGAATCCTTAACAGAATGCAGAAAGCACTAGACAGCTGTTTTAGGACTCATCAGCAGTGCACATCCACTACAAAGAATCAAACCTGAATCATTACAATATGACGCAAGTGTCAAACCCACTAGACCAATGGGTTTCAGTGATGGAGAGGTAACAAACTAATTCCAATTGGAATATTTGTCACTCATTTTTATTTGTATGAAAATGTTGATCTGAAGAATTAGAATCAAATTTTGACTCTAAGGAAATAAATTTTAATCACCATGAACCTTTAAAGTTGTCTGTTTCTTAATTTAATTGATATATAAACATACACACCATACACAGAAGATATTTCACTGTGTCTATAAAAGAAAGAGAGAAAGTATAACATTGAGATGGAACTTTTCCTGAAGGAAATTGTTTGCTATTATATTAAAATATATATAATTAACATTAACAATAGGTATGTGCTTATATTAAAATTTTTCAAGAAAAGAAGAAATTTCCAGTTGCTTTTATAATTCAGTTACTGTGATTTGTTCCATTAAGCATAGACAAAACAGTCAGCATTAACATAAACACACACATACACATAAACTGAAATTTAACTCTTGTACTGGTTTTAGCTTATAGCCTGTCTGTATGAATGATAATCCAAATACATTGTATTATTTTGTTATGTATCAGCATTTTTCAGCTCATGACAATTCATGATCATTTATTGCTCTATGGAGAAACATTTTTCTGGATTTTTAATCTGGATACTGTTCTGGTAATATTATATTTAGAGATTTTCAAATATTGAAAACATACACTGGCAAGAATGGTATGAAATTTGGTACATGATATAATGTAAACGATACTGATATGATTATTTGCCAAGATAGAAACTTCTAGAATACTCAAATATTTTTTACAATTTATATGTGTATAGTAACACAATGAGGAATGGAATCAGAAAGAAGATTTAACTTGGTATAATTTCTCAAAGGAAGCTTTCCAGATTTAAAAAATAAACTACATTAAATAATGTATAATGAACTGACAAATTGTTAATCTAAAATCAGTTGCTGAAGTATCTACTGACAATGTCTGGAAATTCTCTCTATTTTTCTTTAACTATATATATATATATATATATATATATATGTGTGTGTGTGTGTGTGTGTGTGTGTGTGTATGTGCCTGTCATAATTTTTCACATATATATCAAGCTAAAGACATATTAAAATAAAAGCAGTAACAGGAACAGGTTTCTTAAAAATTAACTTTCAGCAGTTCATAAGTTGAATTGGCAGTATCCAAAAGCATGCATTATGACAAAAATTCAATTATACTTTAAACAAAATATCATTATATTTAATTTTGTGGATTGCAATCATCAGATAACAAACATCAAGAATTGATCTCACTATCCTTTTTATCGTAATCTTTAACTTGAAACAATGTCAAGAAGTTTTCTTTATATGAATATTCCTAACCCCAACATTTCATGTTTTTTTTAAGCATTTCACACAATACAAGACAATAAAGCCACTAAAATGCAATGGATTACTGGGTGTAAGAGAATATGAGAAAAATAAAACATTATTAAAAAGAGAGAACAATAAAAGAGCAGGAATTAAGAAGACAGAAGATAACACCTGACACTGTATTTAAATTTTTGAAGATAAAAGTTGGCTAGAAAGCAAGAAGCCAAAAAAGAGTTCCACGGGCAAGAAGTGCGAGAAAAACTGTTAGAAAAGAACTTAATGGTTACATCTAGACATTTCAACTGTAAAATGAGGTGACCTTGCTGCCAATCTAGTAGTATGCTTAAATTCATAAAGTCTAGGTACCAAAGAGGAATGCTCATCAAAATAATTACCATGAAAATATTTATAGAAAAGGCACAAGGAAGCTATGTTACTGCAGTGGAATAATGACCAAGATGTCAGTTCAGGATCAATAATATTGCATATTCTTCTTTGTATTTTATCAAGAATCTCTAAATACATAGCAGAAGCACCTGGCCAGATGTGGCAGCAATATTCAGTGCATAGTCAAATGGTAGACTTATAAATGTGTAAGACAGATTCTGGTGAGAAAAATTGTATAGCATGATACAGTAAACCAACTTTTTGAGCAGCAGAGCTAGCAACTGATTCAATAAATCTTTCTTCTTCATGTCAGTGGGTAAAGTGTCACTCTCCTGGAGATTAGAATCAGCCATGCTGATGGAAGGCAAAAAGACTCTCTCAGACAATTAAACAGAGGCCATTTTTGAGATCAACTGCCAATTTGACCGTATCAAACTGATTAGACTTATTATTAAGATAAGAGTTAATGGCTGTCACCAGCAACATCAGGAAGGTTGTTCAAGAAAATTAGGATCAATGTAAGTCTAAGGATATAGCACAAGGTGACACCTGCATTAATTCAAAAAGATCTAGAAGAGTGAGATTTAATTTTGCAATTTTATAAGAAAGATTGAATCAGATCAAAACTTTGTCCAGAAATACTGTAACCTTTCAACTTGTGAAGACTACCAGCATTTTTAAAGCACAAAAAGGTGAAAGTAATTAACATTTGTTAATATTTCAAGTGTCATCATTTTTTTCTCAAATATTATTTACTTACATGTCTTAAATATTTTTAGTGCATAAAAATTCTTCATACTTGTTTCATGAGAAACTTTAGCTGGCAGAATTAAAGAAACAATTCATAAAGGCCTTGCCCTGCCCAGATAACAGTAGCAGTCCTCTTTGTCAAAATGATGAGATTTAAAGGAATGCAGGGAATTACAAAATGGTCAAACTTAACAGTGAATTATCTTAGATATGCCACTCTGGATTTTCCACTTGGATTTACTTCCATAGCCTTTTCCATTTTTGGATATAGTTGCAAGGATTCAGAGTTTTCAATTCAGATTTTATCTTCTCTTGGTTGCCATACTAGAGAACTCAATCTATACTGCTATTTAACCCATAACGAGGAAGATTGATTCATACTTTCTCCAAGTGAAAAGTGAATAAAACACACTCAGTCAGAATCTGAAATTATCTACACAAATGTGAATTGCAGGAAATATGATGAAATGTTTTTTTCTTCTATATGCAGTGTCCCTTCAGGATATGGTTAATCATAGCTTTCCACAAATTCCTATCCTTTGTAACTCTGAGCAATGTTTGTCTTTTTAATATCACTCCTACTCCCTATTTTGCCATCCATTTACACAAGTTTGTTAGGTAGGTTACTCACCATTTTTCTCTGACCCTCTTAGCTTTAATATGTCCTTCGTCAAATTTTCTAGACCTTCTTTCTTCATTATGTATACTAGAAATTTCAACAGTATATTTCTGATTGATATAAAATGAAAATAAGTCCTGTAAAAATCGCTATAGAACTAATACTCATTTTGCATCATTAATGAAAATTTTACTCCTTGAAATATGGTGAGTCTCAAATATAGACTATAATTTAAGTATGGTAAAACAAAACTTAAGACATTTTAGAGACAGAATTTTTCATAAATTGAACACAAAAAATTTGGAACAAGAGTGAAGTTATCATCAACTGGGAAAGATAGATTGATTAGAGTTTCTCAGTTGATATTCAGATTTGGTAGTTGATCAGAAACTGAAATCATGGTCAGTAACTTTTGTGGGCAAGAACAATATTGAGTTAGAAAATTAACGTCAGAAAACAGAATGACGAGCCAGACATCCAATTGGTGTAATAATGAAATTAAATTACTGATGAGCTGATAGATAAAGTGGTTCAATCTAATTTAATAGATATTTACAATGTATAATTGCTATAATCAATGTTAAAGAGATTCTTCTTCAGGAAAATCTTTCTGACTTGGTTGTAATGTTAAAAGAACTTTTCTCTGTAAATGGTTAGCTTTTTGCTGCCCAGTGATGTGTGAATGAAGAAGAAACAATTACAAAGTTTTTATATTTATTAAATTTGTTTTAAAATTACTAAAAATCTTTAACTGCATGCAGAGAAAATACTACAATTGCATATATGGTATCTTTTAATTTTGTAAGCAGGCAATTTTTGGCCCAAGTTAGAAATATACTTTAATCTCAACATGTTTCATCAAAATTTGCATCCTTTACATATAGAATTAATAATATACAGAGTAAAGCATGTATTAGTAAGAAAATAAAATAATTTGAAATTAACTTCATTTCTTTTTTTCATTGTTTCCTTGAATCTGTGATAAGTTTCTTTTTGTGACTGTAGCTTGACCTATTTTATTCTAAATTTAAATCACACAAAAAAAATGATTAATTTTTACTACTGTATACAATTAGAAAACTGAATTTTAATGTGCCATAGCAAATAACTGCAAAATTTTCTATAAAGACTTAATCAGAGCCTTTTAAATTTTCAGGTATTATTTTTAAGATGTTATTTGTTACTGTAAATCTTATAATGTTTGGTATTGATGTTTAAAGTTAAAATTGTCTTTCAGTGTTCTGAAAATTAATACTTCCCATCAAGATTTTTTTCAAAGGAATTCTTATTTTTTCATTTATTATTAGAATTTTAAAGGATGTAGAATAATACTTTACTTTAAATACTTTAGACCAGTTTCTCAGTTTTTGTTTTTTTTAATCATTTCACCCCAAGCAAAGCAATAAAGCCACTAAGACACAAGTGTTACACAATGGATTGAAGGAAACTGAGAAAACATTACAGAGGAGAAAGGACAATAACAAGAATGAGATTCAAGAAGACAGATGATGATGATTGACAATATTAGCAAAGCAACAAAGAAAATTGGACAGAGTGAAGTAATATATGTTAGTGGTAAGCCTTGTGTCTGAAATTCAGAATAAAATAGAATAGCAAAGAAAAATGTTACTTTTACCTTTGTTTTGATATTTGATTTTTGTAATTATTAGACAAAAAAATAATTGACTTTGTCATGATTACTTAGATACAAGCAAATACATTTGAGTGAAACAGAAAGTGATTCCATTTACGTCCCCTCTTTTCAACTTATGTCAGGCCAGTTATTTGTTTTTCTTTTCATTTATTTATATAGCCCAAAACTGATAATCTATCAATAGATTTCAGCTTTGTCTCCCTTTCACTAGGTGCTACTTAAAATATGGTGATGATTCATAAAATATTTGTATGTAATTTATATAGGTATACATAAATCGTTTGTTGAAAAACTTTGCATGCTCTAATTATAATAAATGAAACTCTGGGCATTAACAAACTTGTTATTAATGTGAAGCTTCTAAAATTGTTGTATTTTGTTGAGAATTAACCCAGTAGATGAAATGTATTTGTTTTTTTCCTTGATAATTTACTTGATGGTTTTTAAACAAATTTTGTTTATTTTCATCATGTAAACTGTTTGATTGGTTACTGCTCAGAAACAGAATTTTAGCAAATACTTTTGGGGAGAATCAATCATTTTTTAATATTATGTCTCTTCAAGGCTTAGACAGTCATGACTCTCTACAGACTAGACTCCCTGATAATTTGTAGGATTTCTTTGCAAAGTTATAGTATTCTTGTTGCTTTCTTCATTATTTTAAATTCAGAGTAATCCTCTTAAACTGGTATTATTATAATGTAAAGATCCTGGTTTACATATAGCTAGAGGAAGAAGAGATAGATTCATGTCTTTTGAAAGGGCTTTAGCATAAAGTGAATGTAACAGCCTTGGCCGGAATTTGAACTCAGCCTTTTGATTTTATTTCTCATGCTGATACATATTACAGCACCAACTATATTAATAAAATCAAAATTCTGTGTGAATTACCTAAATTTACATTTGTATATATTAGGTGTGTGCAAAAGTTTCCAGAATCTTCTTTTTTGAAAATTAAAGAATGGATACATAGTTAAGTGCTTTATATTCAGTATTTATTTATCCTATGTTAAAATTAAATGGTTGAAGTTATCTGTGAAACACTTCATTTTGTTCCATTTCAAGACAGCAGTAGAAGTAAAGAAAATACCTGATAATGCTTATGGAGTTGTTTTGGTTAGAAGCATTATATGTTGTGAATAGCTTGCAAAATTCAAGAAAGGTGAATTTTACTTGGAGCAAAAGCCAAGCAACAATGAGAGATCACAAGAATTTAGAAGTGATGATTTGCAAGTTCTTTTGAATGATGATCACATTCAATCAACATTTTATTTGTTGGGATATGAAAAGCAGACTGTATTATGAACTGCTGAAGCCTGAGGAAACTGTTATTACAGAGTTTTTTTTTATATTGATCACCTTGAAAACTTGAACTGTAATTGAAGGGAAAAAAGGCCATCTACAGGATGATGACACTACAAAGTTGTACATTTTCAAATTGTTTTATCAGTTCAAAAAGTTATAATGGAGTTAGAATAGGAAATTTTTACTCATGCAGCATATTCACTAGAATTGAAACCACCACCATTTGTTTCAATCAATGCAGCTTATCTGGTTAAAAATTTAAAGATGCTAGAAATTTAATTGAAAACCTTATTAGGTTTAAGCCAAAGCCATTTTATCATGACAGAATATTAAAGTGTTTTGAATGTTGGTGCAAGGCCTTTGAACATCTAAGACAATAGATACACTATTTATTAATTATTAACTAACTTCAATAAAAAAGCTGGAAACTTTTGCCCACAACTAATCGATATATTTAAGATGTCCAATTTCTCTAGAAAATTAAAAGTTCCTAGGATTCATTTTGCCATCATTTATTTTTTCAGTTTTTTTCATTTATAATTTCCAGGTTTTTTGTTGTTTTCATTTATTGTCCTTTTTGTTATTGTTTCTTTCATTGTGTCTTCTCCTTTGGTACATTATAGTACTTTTTATATTTTCTTTTTAGCTTTTTTAACCCAACTTTTCCATTTATTTACTCCTTCTCTCATTCTGATTGTTATTCTTCTTGGTTTTAGTTTTTCTTTCTATTTGTTATTTTTTTCTTGCTTCAAGGCAGCAGCAGAAAAATGATTAACTTCAAATATTCTGAGAATGGTTTTGTTAAATTTTCATGAAATTTACCTGAAAGGTATGTCATAAAAAATACATAAGATAATTTTTTCCAGTTTCTAATGCAACATTGTGACATTTAGAAAGTATCTTAAATGTTTCCTTGTATTTTTCAATGCCTTCCATTCTTTTATGCATAATTATCTATGAATGGAAATTGCCCGAATCCTGTAGTAAAACTGACTGTTAGAAAAAGAAACCAATTGCGTCAATTGTTCTATTAAGAATATTTGCATAGGGTTATCACCACCAAATATTTACATTTCACACTTTTGTTTGCAAAGATTCAGATATTGCCATGAATAAATAAGAAAATAATTCTCAAAAAAATTTGGAAATCAAAAATTTTCAAAAATATTAATAAAAATCTGTTTAATAAATTTCTTTTTTCTGTGAAGGAAGATCGAAATCCCATCTGGTAGACATACTCAGCACATTTGTGCAAAGCAGATAAGATTTTAACAATGGCTGCATTATATAATGAATGGAACTAATGGTGGTCTGATTATGATTTATGACTGCTCTCACCAATGTGGCCTTCAAATGATAAATCCTTGCAGTGTTTTTGTGACTATCAAGAAGAAAGATAACAGCAGAAATCATTACTAAAACATTAACAAAGTGTCAAAATAAGATTTTGTACTTATCCAATATTTAATAATTCAATATTATTCATAGTTCATTCTGTGCAGCCATCTCCGACCTCATGCACCAAATCTGAACAGCACAGAAAGTAGTTGTCATGGAATAATTCTTCAATTCAAGTAAGTGGCATTGATGTGTAAAACAGTGGAGTAAGGAAGAACTGCTACACAAAGATGTACCATATTGATCTTGGAACACTGTTTAATAATTCATAACTTGAAAACCATTAGGAGACAATGATAAGCAGAATTCATACAAACATTAATGGTTTTATATACATTCACTAGGAAAAAAATACTAATTATGTTGTAAAAGAAGATAAAAAGAATTGCTAAAAAATCAAACACAATCAATAAAATATATATAAAAATAACATAAGAATATCACTAATGCAAAGAAATCAGTTTGTTCGTTGAATTCAAAACATTGATGGAATGTAAAATTGAATAACTTTGTTAATGCATTTAAGATTTTTATCTATTATTCTTTTTTTTTGTCACCAAACAAATAATTAACTGTGAGCTTTTGTGTTAATCTTATAAAATTTATTTTTTAAAGAAATACATAACAAAAAAAAAGCAATACAAAACTGAAAAATGGCAAATCATATTTTCTCCAGTTTAAAATGTTTCACTTTAGAGAATAATGAATTTTACAATGCAAGGAACAGTTTTAAGCAAATTATCAATCAATTTTCTTATTCAACCTTTGTAAGTTAAAGTTATAATCTATCAAAATAAAAACGAAATCCATTATCAAAAAGTGCTTTAAAACAACAAAAATAACAGCAAAATAGAATCAATATCACATATCCATTTATGCAGATATTTTTTATGAAAAATATGTATGTTTAATATCTAGAGAAAAATATATTCCAATAATTAAAAAAAATAAAATGTTTATCTGAAAAGCTATCAAGTATTTTACTAATGTGATTCATATACTGAATAAACATTTCATGTTAACTATGTGGTTTTCCTAAAGTAAATTTAAAACATTAAACCTTTAACTTCTCAACAAACTTTGAATAACATACAAGATTCAGTGAGCATGTACATTGTATTAAGAAGTAGAGATTTTTCATTGAATTATATATGATATACTCAAGTGTAAAGATGGTATATAGTTTAAATATTAATATGAATTTACATTCAATATATCATCACCTGTGAACAGATTGTTAGTAAAGAGACAGTATATCATAGGGATAATATATTTTTAATCTAACTTTTTAAGGAATAATTAACAGAAACGCTTCTTTAAGTGCCTAAAATATTCATGTTTATGATCTCTATTTATAAAATGATATGTCACTATAATAACAATGACAGCATGATGTTGTTTTGTGAGAAGGGCAGTAAGAAGCTTCTTTACTGTTAACCTTTATACTTTTGCAGTATCAGGCAAAATGCTGCCCTTAATGCTTTTTGGAATACCTTATTTCATGCATTGACACTAAATACAGTATAAGAAATTTGTTCCAGTGTTCCAAGATCAAATTTGTTCCTACTACAAGTCACAAAATTTGACTCCTTTTCTAAATACATAATTTTAATCACACTTTTTGTTTTTGTTTAACTGCTGAACTATACTCACTTATCAAAAAAAAAGAAGAACATTATGAAAGATTTGATTAACTGAAATTAAAATGACATAGTTCAGTACATGTAGAAATTCAAATTACAAGTTTTGTCTTAGCATTGAGGCATTGGTTGTTAAAATGTGTTTTATGTAAAATATATTTTTATGGAGAAAAACAATTAAGAAAACTATCACTCCATTTGACAAAAAGCAATTCTTCAAATCTTCATGGACACTAGGGCAAAAACAGTATACATTTCATAAAAGATGAAGTTCTGTGCCATTTATGCTATTTTCAAAACTAAAGTTTTGAAAATAGCAAGTCCAAATACTTACTGAAGGACTCTTATAGCTGTCAGATTTCTGATACAAATTCTATTGAAAATGTCTGAGCCATTTTAGAATCATGAAAGAAGGAAAATATCCAGAAAGGATATCAAAAAAAGTTTTATTTTATCTTTTCAGTGAATTTTAGTTGGATATTGCACAGAAGAAAATATCTCTTTTGATAAATTTGATATTTGAACAACTTAAATATTAAAAAGTTTTAGAATTGTTACTTTTGTTATATTTCTGTAATAGCAATATTAAAAATTATCTAATATCTACTTGAGACTTTTAGAGAAAAAAATTTTAATAAAATTTCCAAAATGTGATTATTTTAGGTTATTAATGTAAAGCTCAGAAGGAGAATATATATTTTATAAAGGAAATCATTTAAATTAAACATAACTATTTCTTGTTTAAGCATAATTTTTCCCATCTATAAATTTTGTTTTCATGCAAAAGAGACTAAATACACTTTCAGTAAGACTGTGGAAAAAAAAAAATTAATACAAAAATCTGGTAAAAATAAGATGATCTGATTAAGTATAACCATTTTATAAAACTTAGATATATTTTAATAGAAATAATTATCTTCTTCATAAGTCAATAAAAATTTATTAAATATATTTACTTCTGATTATTTTTACTCAGTTTTTTCCTTAAAGAAAACAGTTCACTTTCTGTGTCATATATCAAACGCAATATATTTTGCCAATCTAAAATAAATTCAGCATTTTGTTCTATATATTGAAAAAAATGTTTCAAATGAATAAATGCAATTCCAGTTTTGGAGTTTGGAGTCATGTTTGTTTACAGAAAAAGTTAAATGATAAAAATTAAACTCATGCAAAATACATTTTACAAATAAAAAATGTTTTTCATCAAAATTTTTCCTAATAAAATAAATGTTTTAAAATTGTTAACCTCTGATCAAGTATTTTGTGTTTCTATTGATTTATTGTGCTTAATTCAATTTTTAGTCGACAAAAATATGTAAAAGGTGAAAGTTTTGAGAATGTGATTGATAATTCTTTGTCTTAATTAATCCCAACAAATTGTTGACATTATTTGAAGATTTCTCTTAATTTTTTAATTCAAAATTGAAAATAACACTTAATGTGCTGACCAGATTGTGTGAATGTATTTAGCAAACTTGTTTTTCATACTCTTGATGGACCATATGCTAAGTTTTCTGTAGTTGACAAAATAAAAAATAATGAATAAATGTTTTAATGTTTAAGTGCCTATTTTAGCAATACATTTACTTTGTTTAATAAATATATATATTGTCTGAATGCAATATAGATCTATTTAATAAAAAGAGTCTACTGAATTTATGAATATATATCCATGTATATAGTTGAAAAGCAAGAGCAAATTGACTATGATGAAGTGGTATGAATAAAAATACTTTCAATTATTATATTATTATGATTTGATAGTTTTAAAATCAAAATTAAAGCAAAAAACTAACAGTTTTGTTGGTTAATTCTTTAATTTTCATGAAGAGAATATTGTATCAATTTAAGAAACTTATTTGACTTAGCAAAAAGAACTTAGCAAAAAATAAGTTGATATATTTTTATGGATAAATTTTGGGACATCCAGTAGTTATTTCTATTACCTGTGTGAAGGCAAAATTTCTTTGTCTGGACTTGAAATTGTTTTTCTTCTCCAAAATTAATTTGGCACTGACATGCTGGATGTAATCTTAAATGTTTTGGTCAACAAGTTATACTCTTATGATTGAGCCCAAACTGGAATATGTATACACATGCACACACATACATATAAGTAAAGATATATTCACACACACACACACTCATATTATACACACAAATATGTATCATTTTTTACCTTTAACCAAAAATAAAAGAAAGTCATTGAAAAAGAAGATAAACATGTTTGAGATAAAAAAATAAAGTAAAAACAAAAACTAATAAAATCTTTTTCACTCAGTCAAGCTTAAAGGTGTTCTCTGTCAGATTGTCAATGTTGATTCCGAGAATGTTGACAGCAACCATCAGTAATGATACCATTATTGTCACATGCCAAGAACTGGGGAGATGTCTATGCAATGCTCTGTGAAAACACCAAGAACAGCTGGATTACTTGATCAGCAATGATGAACATTCTCATCCTCTAGTAACAGGCGATCTTGAGATATTATGTGAATCAAAAGTCAAAATATAGAAATTCAGTCACCTCCAAGCAACTTGTTTTCAGTAACAATATGATAATGACCTCAAATTGCTGGAATTATTTCAGAGTGCAAAGAAGAAATTAGTTGGCCTAGTTTTAAAAAATATTCTGTGGTATGATGGTATGAGTAATGATTCTTTTATGCTATCACTGATCATTACACCACCTTTTTAAATATCAACATTCATGTTATAGGTAGTAATAATTTTCATGTAATTGATTGAGTGTGTACAATGCAAATGTTTTCCAAAATATGGGAGTTTTATTTCATAAAAGAAAAAGTATGTAGAAATCTGATTTACCTTCTTTAGTTGGGGTCTCTATTAATATTTAAAATATATTTTGTATCTTATTTATTTTTATATATAAAGTACAGTGAAATTAAGTAGTTTTATGGACAATATATCTTGTCCAATGGATACAAGAGTCTAAAGATATAAGTGGAACTATAATATTTGTGATTTAAACAAACTGCTCTTCATTTTATCTGAATGTGATAATAGTATGCAGATAATTCATAAGTTGCTATTTTTATAAGTATAATAAAGAAATCAATATATTTTAATCATCATTGTTTATTTTATTGCTTTCAAAAACTATTAGGGGAATCACTTTCCATCCCTGTGTGTTTGCATAATTATTAATTGTTTAATACCATGCCATTTTCTAAGATGAAACATGTTCATGTGAATATTTCAGTGCTCCAATGTATTTGTTATTAAAGTTATGTGTAAGAGTACCAAGTAGCAAACTTATTTAAAATGTTTGCTCTCATTTTAATGTTAATCATTAATTCTATTCCAAATAAAAGTTGCATGAAAAGGCATTA
>CAHIKZ030004120.1:795000-840000 GCA_903632075.3 Acanthosepion pharaonis
TTTGTGTGATAAAATCAAAATGAGGAACAGTCAATACTCAGATCAATGATCTCTTCAAGAAATGGCATTAGAATATTTATTAATCATGCAATTCAGCTTTACTGTCTATCAAACTTTGCTCCATTTTTTTTTATATTAATGACTTATGGTTGGGGAAATAATTAACTTAAGTACATCAACACTTCACACAATTTCTTTTATTGGACAAATTTTCAAGAATTACAATGACTTTTTCTACTTTTTTAGTAAAGAAACAGAAGTTATTTTATTTAGCTTTGTTTGTCAAAGAAGCAGTTAGATTCCTGTTTAGAGTGATAAAATTCGTTGATTCAAATGACCAATATCTACAGTAATTACTAACTAGTGTATACAATGTTGGTAAGTAAAATGCAAGCCATATTTTATTCAATATATTATAGAAAGAATAAAACGTACTTACATCTGAACCTAATGATTTCAAATCCAAATTCCTCAAAATTTGAATGATTTGTTTTATGCACAGTACATCTTGAAACAATAAAAGAATACAGAATAATCATAATTTAAATTTTTCAACCAAAACAAAATTTGAGAAACTTTATTTTACATTTTCTAATATTCTGAAATAATGGTTATCCTATGTACAACATTTCTTTTAGGACATTCAGTAAATCTGTCAAATATATATATATATATATATATTTTACACACACACACACACACACACACACACACACACATATATATATATATATATATATATATATATATATATATATATATATGATGAAAAAACAAACACTTAAAATACCATAGATGATATTTATTTCATTGAAGTCAATAGAAAACAGCTACATATATATACACACACCATGTCCTTTCCCCCTTCCTACATGATAATAGAGTTACATATGAAATCACTATCCTTAATTTTTAAACCTGGAGTAGATTTTTCCATTTACATTTAGCTTACAGGTCTGAAGATTTGAAGCCGTTTCTATTGATTTAATGAAATAAATATCACCTATGGTATTTTAAGTGTTTGTTTTTCATTATATAATAATTATTGCTCTGTCTTTGACATACAGCTCTCAATGGATCTATATCTTCTAGGAAATTCCATACAGATTACCAATAATTTATATATATATATAATTATTACCAAAACTGACATTTTTAGCCTATTATAAATATATGAGAATTAACATATATGTATACATGAATGAAAATAAAATTTTTGCCTAAAAGTGTACTTTTTCATTTAAAAATTAATTTGAAAATAGATTGTCCTTTTTTATTCATTGATTACTTTTTAACACATGCAATAAGAACATTTGAATACTGAAAAATACCTTTCATGAATTTTCTTTTCAAATTATTTTTTGAATTGAGTGCAGAAAATGTTTGGTATGCAAAATATGCAGATTTTATATCTGTCAGTTGAAATGCGTCAAAAGTATATTTTTGTTCTTTGATCAATCTTTCTTCTCTCAAATGTGTCTATAATTTTTTTAAAGTTTTTAACAAGAAGTAAAGCAAAAAAATAAATATTGCTGAAGAACTTTCAGTGAAATATTTTTTTACTGATAAGTAATATTTAACTCTAAAAATATTAAGTTGAAAAAAAAGTAAAATGTAACTAAAAATAAATCATCCTGGTATGCAAAACAATGTTGATGTATCTTGACTGCCAATGTTAACTGCATTGTTTCTATTAAAAAAGATATTTGAAAAGAAATTAATACCTATTGTTTTGAATGGAATTTTAGTAAAATCAAGGACAACTATCATAAAGCATAAACTCAATGAAGTACACAAAAAGGGGATTTTTACTTTTATAAATTTACTATATTGCAGCTAAAATAAATAATGCCATCTAATTATTTATTAATGGACAAAGAGAAAGTTATTTAAGATATTATTAAAATTATTTGTTCTTGTTAAAGTTAAAAGTTCTTATTAAAAGAAAAAGTTCTTATTGTCTCAATACTTTTTCATTTATTGTATGAGAAAATGATTCTGTGTGAATTACATGATGAACTGAACTTTAACCTTGTCATAAGCAATTGGATGTTCCACACAAAATAAGTTACTTTTTCATGCACTTATATGCCATCCAGCAACTATAATTGTTGCAATATTTAAAAAATGAGTGTAATTATTGCTTGAGAAAAATGACTACCATCATTAAAACTCTTGACTTGAATCAGAGACAAGACAACTAAATAGTGTATCAAAGGCAGATATTGTTTTCATAAGAATGGAGAATTCTTGTTATTGCCTTCATGTCATAAGATTAATGATTTTCAGTAAAGACACAGCATTCAAGTCATTAAATTAAATGAATCAGATTTTACATTTTGAACTGACAAAGATAGCAAAAACTAAGACGATAAGAGAAAGATAATAATAATAAATCAACAAAAGAGAAATTTTACTGAGTGAAAGAAGAAAAGAAAGGAAACCCCAAAAGTGAAGAATATACAGTAGTGACCATAAAGATCAGAATGATATTAAGAAAAAGTCTAAATATGAAATAACTTTTTATTTTAAAGCTTCAAAGAACATTTTATCGAGGAAAAATAAGGATATAAAGGTAAATTATATAATTCCAAAATATAAAGCTCAATAAACTTATTTTGATAAAGTGATAAGAATTAATTATATAACATTTGAAAAAAATAGATGATCAAAAACATCAGAACGATTAAAAATATCCATAAAATTTAATAATTATTTTGCATTATTGAAAATTTTTTAGGGTAAGAATATAAAATCGGGTATTTTACTAAATTACACCGGCTCTTTACTGGCTCTTGCATTGTAAACATGGCGAAAAAATCTGTGATGTCATTGGAACTTAGAAAACTGATAGTCAAGTTATGTAATGAAGATAAACTCTCGATTGGAGATATTTCAAAGAGTGTGAGGAAATCTAAAAGTGCTATTCATAGTATTTTAAGAAAACTTGAGGAAACTGGGTCATGTGAAGCCAAGAAACCACTTGGCAGGCCTAGGAAAACTACTGCAAGGAAAGCAGATGGATTGGTAATGAATCAAAAAAGGATCGATTTGCGACAGCAACTGCTATCTCTAAAAGAGCTAATGCTAACCTTGGCATTAAAATATCAAGGCACACTATTTCCCGAAGACTTAATGAAATAAATCTGAACAGTCGAGTAGCCTCTACGAAGCCTTACATTTCTAAAAAGAATCAAATGAGCCAATTGAAATTTGCCACGGAACACGTCATATGGACAGAAGAACAGTGGGATTGTGCTCATTTCAGCGATGAGTCAAAGTTTAACCTGTTTGGTTGTGACGGGAGAAGGTTCGTTTGACACAGTCCTAAGGAACGATATTTGCTTCAGTGCACTAAAAGCAGCATTAAATTTCGAGGAGGAAGTGTGATGGTGTTTGGTATGATTTCAGCTGCTGGTACAGGACCTCTTGTTAGGCCACACGGTAAAATTAACGCAAATGTATACAAAGAGATATTGAAGAAACATGTTGTTTGAGAACTGCAATTAATCAACCAGCTGTATTTATGCAAGATAACGCACCATGTCACACAGCGAAGTCTGTTAAGACATTTTTTCTGAGGAGGATGTTACTGTTATAGAGTGGCCTGCTCAAATCCCAGACATGAATTCTATTGAGAATGTTTGGAAGTTACTAAATGAATGAGCTAAGGAAAAGAATCCAACTAATGTCGAAGAACTATGGACTAATCTGAAAGGAGAATGGGAGAAAATATCCGTTAACGAATGCAAGACATTAATTCGCTCATGTAGCAAAAGATGTCAAGCTGTTATTGAAAGTAAAAGTTTACACATCAAGTACTAATGAATTATGAACGCTATTTTCATTTGGATATGATGTATCCGTTATGATAGTATGATTTTGATATTTGTGATCATCTATTTTTTTCAAATGTTATATAATTATTCTTATAACTTTATCAAAATAAGTTTATTGAGTTTTATATTTTGGAATTATATAATTTACCTTTATATCCTTATTTTTCCTTGATAAAAAGTTCTATGAAGCTTTAAAATAAAAAGTTATTTCACATTTAGACCTTTTCTTAACATTGTTTTGATCTTTATGCTCGCTAATGTACAAGGGAAAGTGGAGGAAATATGGGAAAAACAATAATAATCTGAAAAAACTGGAGAGACAGAAAAAGAAAAAAAGATATGAAGAGGAAGAAGTAAAAATGGCAAGAAAGGAGGAAGAAGAAAGATGATAAAGATTGAAAAAAGATGATGAAGATAGATAAGAATAAAAGATGGGAATGAAAATAAGGAGAAGTTGGAAAGAAAAGAATGACATTAACGAAGTTAAAAAATTGAAGAGTGCTGAGAAAGAAATAGATGGAAGAAAAACAGAAGAAAATGGAAACTGATTGTGGAAGTAGAGTAAAAGAATAAACAAGAAAATATGAAACTCTGCAGGGAAAGAAAAGGGTCAGTATGAAAAACAACAAAAAAAAGTTAAGAAAGAAAAATATATCATCAGGTAATAATTAAATCAAATTTTAAAAAATGATAATGGTCTTTCTCAGTGCAAATGCTATTTTAAGAATTAGGCAAATGATTTCAGATAAAGGAAATTAATTAAATTATTGAAAAAAATAAATGTTTAAAAAGTGTGATGAAATCTTTTTGCAGTGACTAATTTATTCTGCTATCAACATGAGAATGTTTGTGACTTTGATAATGCTGGATATGGTTGAAAGAATGGGTGACTATTCAAGTAAACTGTGTTACCTATTTAGGCAGTAAAGTTTTCATTTTAACAGTCAAACTTGATAGAATTCAATCAACGATCAAGAAAGTCACCTATTCTATAAAACTACTTCAATAATGCTTTACATAATTATGAACTCAATTATCACATTTTTAACTCTGTTTAATTGTCTTGTTTTATCATTAATTTCTTTGATTTTGTCATTTACATCACATTGGTTGTTATAACTGCAGACACTGTGCACTTAACAACTGGGTTCTGTTCTGACAATGTGCTTGGTAAATGACCTGGTTGCTAAGTGAGAAGTTGTACCTGATCCCTATTTCAGGTAAATTACATGCATAATTTTTTTGTCTCAACTAGTTTCAAATAGTTTTAATGTCACTTTCATACTATTTGTAACATTTCTAATTTATTTGTAAACATTTATACGCAAGTATACTGAGCTCTAAACATAATAAATAAATTTGAAAATCAGCTTTATATTCTGTACATTGCTTCAATTTACATTTAAAATATTTTTTTCCCTTTATTCATCCTTTTTATTTATTTTGGCTCATTTTCAAGAAATAGAAAATGATCATGATCAAATTTTTCATACAATACATGGTTGGATTTTTATTTGTATTTTATGAGTTTTTATAGCTGCTTGTAAGTCCTCAAGTGAGGAGTGGCTGTATAAATTTTGATCAATTTATACACCTATAAAGAATATATTTTTGATAGCAGTGCCCAATAAGCTGAGGTCTTAGATGGTATTTGCATTATTTCCTTATGACAAGATAATTGTTAGAGTGGCTCAGATGCAATTGACATATGTACATATACAGCTCTGTGGCCATGTATAAGAGAAAAGGAAGCTGACTTAAACACAGGTTCTCCAAAAATTTTACTCATATAATCCTCTTCTAGGCCATCACCTACAATTTTACATGTTCTTGTCTTGTCTTATATATCTGTTGCACAAGCATATCTCTTTTGACCAGCCAAGTGCATTATCACTAACAACTTGCTCCAACTTACCCTCAACTGACATTATACTTACAGAGTTAACTTGTTAATATCTCATACTGAATTGCAAATAATGATTACTGCATTGCTTCAATGTGAACTTTACAACTTTATTATTGTTTCTATTGATTCCTCTTTCATCACCTCCATTTTGACTGACAACTTTGACTATAATTACCTTGAATTTAAATTTTCAGGATATTTATGACCTGTTGGCTATCAAAATAGTCAACACAACTGATAATGAAGATTTTAATAACAATATGCTATAAAAGTGATCTCTGATTAGAAAACTAATTTCATAACATTATTCTGGTATATAAAAATTTACATATTATTTTATCCTATACACATATGTTTTCAAACAAAGGTATCCACTAAAATTACTAAAATATAACACTTGAAGTAATAAAAATGCTGGATTAAAATTAATTCTGTGTGTTTAAATATATATATATATATATAATGAACGCTGAATCACCGGGCTAAGTAACTGTCTAACGCTCTGCTTTCGGGCGGAGAGGAACCCGGACGAGGCTCCGCCGAAGGGTGGAGTCTCGTTCGGAGTGGTTGACTGCCCCTGAACTGAACCGTCGGTTTCAAAGAGGGAATATTTTGGGCCGAGCCTACAGGCTCGGAGATCCCACATTAAACCCGGCCTTGTGCCACATTTAACCCTCGTGGTGGGGGGTAGCTATATATTACATATGAACGCTGATGTCGGAGTAAACGGACGTGTTTTTTTTTCATGGCTCAAAGAAAGCGATGTTAAGGAAAGTCTCGTTTGTTTTTTTGTTTTTTTTTAATCATACATTATTTTCTTGTTTATTATTTTATGATATTAATTTTAGTTGTTATTCATTTACAGTATTTAATATATGTATTTTATAATTTTATTGTACATGTTTACGAGTTTACCTTTCTTTAGACATGGTACACTACTTTTTTTTATTTTAAAACGTGGTTTCGCTAGTGAAATTTCTCACTAAGTGTAATGTATTTTCGCTAGTGAAATTTCTCACTAAGAACAATGTATTTTATTTGTTTGACTAATAGTAGCATGAAGCGTAACTTTTATTTATCTGTTGTTGCTTTTACGAAAGTGGACGTAATTTTCGGAATTAGTGGAATCCATTTTTTTTGTAACGTTTTTGTTTATCTTTGACTAGTTGTTCATCATCGCCGATTCTTTTTTTTCTATTATTATTATTATTAGTTATATTCAAAGTTTCTTTTATAATATTCAGTATTTTAATTCTTTACATTTTCTTATTTTTTATTTGCAAAGTAACGTAATTTCAATTTTATTGTAAAAATGCGTTCTCAATTATAGCGTTATTTTGTTTCGTTTTTACTGCTAGTCAATTTGTTCTATTTTTATCGTTCAAGTTTTTTTTTAAACAACAACAACAATAATAATAATAAAATTTTCTCTTATACATAATAATTTACACACACGCACACATACACATTGTAGAGGTGGAATCGAACCTAAGACGCCCAGTTACAAGACCGGAATGGTCTTGGCGTCACACCCCCATAGAAGTAGACTCGCCCGCTTACATGAGAGGCGAGAGTGGGCTACTTAAACAAGACATTCACGGCAACGAGTATCGAGGCAGATACACGTCGTCTCGCTGCTACCTTACATGGCGTCGCCGATATAGGAAACCTGCTACAAACAACGTTGGAATATGGACGAACAAACACAGCAGACATTACTTGACAGCTCATCGAGCTACAGCAAGAAATCATCGCCCTCTAAGAGACGGAGGACAGCCGAAGAAAGTCACTTACAAGGAGACCCGACAGACCTAATATAGAACCGGACTCAAGTGATGGTGACTGGGCGATATTCATGGACTCCTGGAATAGATACAAGGAGATGTGTGGGTTGACGGAGCCAACAGCGTTAAGAAACGAGCTGAGAAACGGCCTGTGCCCCAGAAGTGAACAGGCTGTTGTTCGATATGGTAGGAGCAGAAGTACTAAACTCCGTCACGGGAGGAAGAGCTGTTACGACACATAAAGCTCAGGAAGCCGTCAGAAGCCTACACAAAGAAAGTGTACCGGCAAGAATTCCACCAGAAGGCAGAAGGAGGGGGAATCGATTACGGACTTCGTGGCACGACTTCGATCAGTCGCAAAAATTCTGCGACTTTTCAGTGACTTGTCCGAACAGGATAGGATGCGGTCGGAAAGTCAGCTACTCCAACGATATGGTAGCAGGACAAATGGTGGCTGGGCTGGCAAACCTGGAGCATCAAAGCAAGGTGTTGTCTGAGGCTGCGACACTTACGACACTGGAAGAAAAGTTCAACAGGCTTGTCAGCCTAGAGACCACGGACAAGTCTACACCCCATCTCCATAGTAACGTATGCCCTACTACAACGAGCACACAGAGATCCGGGCCGCAGGCAGCGGCCTCGGAGAGAACCAGACCGTATCAACCTGAGAGACACTGAACCCTGTAAATGGTGTGGGAAGAGCTCACACCCCTGACGGCTCGAATGAGCGAAGGGGTTGCCCAGCAGCAAAGATGACTTGTCACAATTGCGGCTTAACCGGACATTTAAAAGGGGTTTGCAGGAAACCGAAGCAGGGGTCCAGCAACAAATCTACAGCGGGTGTGGTCGGAGCAGAATCCAGAACTCTCACCACCCAAAGACACAAGAAGGGTCGTAACCGGATGATCGTCCAAGATGGACAAGTGAAAAGGAGAGGTGAAATCAACCTGACAAAACCAAAGGCCGTGCCGCACCTGATTTGGAACAAAAGTAAGTTCGAAGAGGTACTCCTGATCCAGCACCAACCCTGATGGTAGAGATAACTCTGATTCCAGAGGCCCATGCGAATTCGGGCACATATCCATAGGACAAGCTGGCCTCCATACTCACCGGATCGAGGCGATCGTAGACACTGGGGCACAGACATGCTCTAGCGGACCAGAAATCCAAAAAATTCTGAAGTGTCCAGACAAATGTCTAGTACCGACTAGTCACCGAATTCGGGAATCACGGATAACCTACTAAACATAAAAGGCGTGGATATTCGCTAAAGTCAGAGTAGGATCGCGGAAACACGTCAGATTATATATGTATTAAAAAAATACATCAGATTTCTGCCTGTCCGAAGTCGGCCCTAAAAGACCTTGGTCTGGTGCCAGATAACTTTCCAGACCCAACTTCCCAGCAGAACGTGGCAACTAGCGACGGCGGAAAGGCACCATGTGGGTGCCCACAAAGAACTAATGTCCCACCTAAGCCGGACAGTATCCCTTTCGCTCCTATGGAAGAAAACAGACCCGATTGGAACGATGGATGAAGGGCATTTTGAGTCCAGTGCATTCAATGTATGCCCACATCAACGGCTGCAGGCGATGGAAGGAAAACCCATGGACATCACGTTCATCCAGGGGGCCAAACCCTCAGCTGTCCACACCCCAATCCCGGTCCCACACCATTGGAAGAAAAGAGTCAAGGAGGACCTCGACGAGACGTGGCATTGGGCATCATAGAACCTGTACCAGTGGGTACACCTACAACATGGTGCTCCAGAATGGTGGTTGCACCGAAAAAGGACGGGTCACCGAGGCGTGACGGTGGACCTACAGAAGCTCAACACCGCTACCCTAGAAACCCATCATACACCGTCTCCTTTCAATCAGGCATCGCTGGTGCCTCGTAAAAAACTAGAAAAACCGTTTTTGGATGCATGGAATGGCTATCATAGCCTAACCTCTCCATCGGCAAGAGATGCAACTACCTTCATCACGGAATGGGGTAGATACCGTTATCTTCGGGCACCACAAGATTCAAGCGTCAGGAGACGCATATACGCAGGTTCGACAATATTACTGTAGATATGCCCAGGAAAAACAAGATGTATTGACGATACGATACTATGGGACAACTCTATTGAATCATCATTTTGGCATACTATAGAGTACATAAATAACTGCAGCAAAAAAATGGTATCGTATTCAACCCCAGAAATTTCACTTGGCGGAAAAGAGGTGGAATTTGCGGATTCTTGATAACAGAAGACGGGATAAAACCCACCAAAAAATGACTGAAACAATACGGAATTTCCCGACACCAAAAAATATAACTGACATAACATCCTGGTTTGGAATGGTAAACCAGGTAGCCTACGCTTTTTTCTCAGGCCGAGGTAATGGCCCTGCCGGGAGCTGCTAAAGACAAAAAATCGGAAGTTCTACTGGGACAGCACACTCGATCGAATCTTGAAGAGTCGAAAAGAAGGATCACAGAAGAAATCGAGAACGTGTAAGAACCTTCGAAGTGAATAGGCCAACTTGTTTTGTCGACGGACTTCAGCAAAACAGGCTTAGGATATTTTCTTTTCCAGAAGCACTGCAACTGTGCCACCCAAGCTGGACCGAAGTGTGGTGGAGGACCACTGAAGTTAATCCTGGCCGGCTCCCGATTCACTAATGACGCCCAGAGTCCCGATATGCACCAGTGGAAGGAGAAGCATTGGCATTAGTCTACGGACTGGAAGCATGCCGGATGTTCGTTTTTGGGGTGCCCAGAGCTGTTAGTCACCGTGGACCATAAGCCCTGGTGAAGATCTTTCGGACAAAGCTCTGGAGGACATAAAGAACCCAAGACTGTTTAACTTCAAAGAACGGTCCTTGATGTACAAATTTCGAATAAAAAAGCATCTCCTGGCAAACTCAATGCGGCACCAGACTGTACATCGAGATGCCCAGTGGCGTTAAGCCAGGAGGAAACAAACGAAGAGGACATCGACAAACTATGGATAAGCGCCATAAGAGCGTCATTTAACTCCACCTATGAGCAGGACCCTAAATTAAGAGCAATAACATGGGACAGGATTGGCTGCAGCTGCTACTGACGAGGAATGCCGTTCCTCGCCGAATTCATACAAAATGGCTTCCCTAAATCTCGCACGAACTGCGGAGACAATTCGCCGGTTTTGGCATATGAAAGAGGAGTTATATTGCTTGGAAGGGTGACGATAATGGAAAATAAAATCCTCATACCCAGAAAGCTACGTGCGGAGGTACTGGAATCACTCCATTCAGCGCATCAGGGCGTCAATGGAATGTTGGCAAAACGCTAGACAGCGGCTGTTTGGCCAGGACTGGACGCGAGCATTCGTCAAACCGGGCCCAGTGCAAAGTATGCAACGTAATAGCTCCATCACAACCAAAGAACCCCTAATGCCGCCCTCGAAGACGAGTTCCCATTTCAGAAGACTGTGACGGACTTCTTCGATTTACGAGGAAGAACTATCTAGTATATGCAGATAGATACACCGGATGGGTAGAAGTCACTCTGATGTCGTCCGGGAATGCCAAGGCTACATGTGACGCCCTACGAAACTGGTTCTGCACATATGGCGACCGGAGGAACTTTCAACCGATGGCGGACCACCGTTTGACTCCAGTGAATTTAACCGGTTCCTAGATAATTGGGGCATAAGGAAACAAACATCATCGGCATATTACCCTCAAAGCAACGGAGAGCAGAACTAGCAGTTAAAACGGCTAAAAGGATACTTGTTGATAGCACGGACAGTTGCGGTCGCCTATGCCATGACCAGGCAGCTAGGTCCCTACTGACTCATCGCAACACCGGTACGAGACCTACATATGTCTCCAGCGATGATGCTCTACGGTCGGCGTGATAAAGGACCATCTCCCAGTGCTCCAGGACCGATATCGAATCCACAAACGCTGGAGAGAAATCAATCATTATAGGGAAACAGCGATGGCAAAAGACACTTAAGGAATGAAAAGAATACAATCTAAAAAGTCACCCACTTCAGGAACTGAAAATCGGGGAAACGGTGCAGATACAGAACCAAGTTGGTCCATACCGGCGCCCGATGGGCAAAGACAGGAAGGGGTGGTGGAAACACTGGGCAACCGGCAGTATAATGTACGCATGGATGGGGAGTAACCGGGTAACCCGTCGCAATCGCAGATTCCTCCGAAAAATAAACCCAGTAGTAGATACTCCTTGCCACTCGATACCTCAGGTGCCCCCCAGGAATGTTGGATACCATAGACAACCCAACAGGGCCTGAAATACCGGAGAATGGTCCACCACTGATATGGATCAAAACCAGCCCGAAACATTCGACACTCTACCAGAACCGATGGAGGTAGATGACACAGCATCCCCTGGAATGATGGAGGTTGAGGAAGACCAACTGATGCGTCGTAGCAGAAGGGTGACGCGACCACCCAGGAACCTATCCCCACAGACGTGGGGCACGCCGCACGACTACTCCAGAGCCTCAAAACATTGGACCACAACGCGAGTATCTTGTGGCCCCGGAAGGGGGGGGCGTGTGAGGTGGAATCGAACCTAAGACGCCCGTTACAAGACCGGAATGGTCTTGGCGTCCCCATAAGCAGACTCGCCCTCTTACTTGAGAGGCGAGGTGGGCTATTTAAACAAGACATTCACGGCAACGAGTATCGAGGCAGATACACGTCGTCTCGCTGCTACCTTACACACATAACAACAATATTTATAAGAATAATTATAAAAATATTCTAATAATAATCTTATATTTCTTTATTTTATTTTATTAATATTATTTAAAATGTATAGCATTATCGACACATTTAATTTCGAACTGTTTTACTCCAACATAAAAAAAAACCCAAAAATCTTTTATATGTATTTAGGGGGCATTGAGTAGAAGTAGTACCTTTGTTGCTCATCTACTGTACCTTATTTTTAAGGGTAACATGCAGCACTGGTCTTCACCCATCCTCTAAATCTCTCACCTAATGTTCTGGTTATGACGGTACATCCGGCAGCAAGTCTTCTCATCGGGAGATTGGAGGATTTAAGGAGCGTGGAACCACCTTTTAATTGCTGTTGTTCCCAGGTCCGCCCTGACCCGGGGTGGTAGCACCTGTTAGGGTCCCAACTATGGGCAAATAGTGTCTACCAGGGCTGACCAAGCTCTTTAGTGTTATAGAACACAATCGGTCTAGGAGATGGAAAACTCTTACACGAAAAGCCTGAGGTATATTGTCTTCTTCGTCTGTGGCATTTATTTGCACCGACTAAATGTATAATAGTTCCAAAAAGTGTTGATGGTTCTGCACAAGCCTTCACCACTTTAATCAAATAACTTGTGTGAGTTTTCTGGCGGTTTACCTTGATTCGTTCTTATCCACACAGTTCACTTGCAAGGTCCGCTGGCGAGAGAGTGAAATTTGGGGTCAAGTAAAGGATATTTTTTTTTTTTAAGCATTACGCCCTTAGCAAGGCGTGAAGCCACTAGGATGCAGGGGGTTGCAGAAGATTTGGAGCAAGAGCAGATAGGAGTGATAGAAGAAAGGATGGGGAGAGGGATAGTGGATAGATCAAGGTAACTGGAGATGTCAATTGACATTACATTTAAATAGTTGGAGATTATAGCTCTCAGGGAAACAGTAATTGGGAAGGGTGTTCCACAGGCGAGAGGTGCGAGGTATGAAGCTATTGGAGTAGAAGAGACGGCTACATTTAAAAGTGTAAGGGTGAGAGTGGGATGCCAGCCTCGTAGGGCGCTTGAATTCATGGAGTCTGGGAACCAGTGAAAGCAGCTCAGTGGAGCAATTACCATGAAAGTATTTATAGAAAAGACAGAGAGAGGCAACGGCACGTCTGTGAGAGAGTGACTGTAGATGAGATGCCAGATCAGGGCTAATTATATTACGTATCCGTCTCTGGATCTTGTCAAGAACTCCGAGGTAAACAGAAGGTGCCCCAGATCTTATATGGCAGCAATACTCCATGCAAGGGCGAATGGTTGATTTGTATATTTGAAGTATCGATTCTGGGGAGAAAAATTTCCTGGCGCGGCACAGAGAGCCAACTTTCCTTGCGGTGGACGATGCAATTGACTTAATGTATTTGTTCCATCTCAGGTCAGCAGTCAACGTGAGACCGAGCAGAGACAGAGAGTTGCTCTCAAGAAGTTGACTATCAGACATTCTAATGGGGGGAAGGGAAGGTTCTCTATGGTGATTAATAGAGATTACTGGAAGGCTCTAGCTGGAGCTCTACACAGTGGCAGACCGATGGGTGATGGCTGTTCTTTCACAAACCCATGAGCAATTGTGATGTCCATATCCTCCGTCAGGTGAAAAAGAAAAAATATTTAGGATTGCACTGCTTTCCCTATTATGGGGAGACTTTGATTAAAAGGAGCAATTAAACATTGCTTGCTCACAAAATGAATTGGCAGCCCGCTGCAGCTGTTTAATTATCCAATAAAAAAACAAAAACAGCATGGGAATATCAGAATAAATATAAGAAGAATTTCTATTTTGGATCTTATAATGTTCATATATCTTCAGGACAATGATTCTGCACCAGAGTGTAAAACAGCTCCTGTTTCTTTCGAGTTAAAGAAATGTAATATCAACATAGCAGCCATTATTGAAACACGTCTGGCTAGTAATTCTCAGCTTAGGGAAGAAAAAATGGATACATATTTTTTATGGGCTGGCAAGATGTAGCCATGCCAGTCTGGTGTTGGCTTTGCCATTAAGTCGACCTATATATAGCTATATGCCTTCCTTATCTAAATATATGTATCAGATCGCATAATGGAATTAACCCTCAATTTGGAGTGCAACACCTGTGTGATGATGGTTAGCTGCTACGCGCTAACCTTAGGTAGTTCAGATCAAGGAATTTGACCTTAGTATCACTAATACCTTCTACCAGCAACCCAACTGTCATAAGACCACATGGATGCATCCTCGTTCGAAAGACTGGCATCTGATCAACTACGTCATGACCAAAAGACGGGACATAAAAGATTTTAAGATAACGCATTCATTCCACACAACATGTTGTCAGATCACGCTCTACTTCAAAGTAAAGCTACACTGCATCTGCAAAAGTGAAGGATTATAAAATCTACAGTGACCAAGTGCATTAACTTACTGCCTCTTAAATCGACTGAAACGAAAATTGAGCTCTCTAACAAACTTGATGTTGCACTCGATTCTGTAAATATTACCAATGATATTGAATCATCTTGGAAAGCTCTGCGTGATGCAATATATTCTACATCCTTGGAGGTTCTCGGCCTTCCATATTGTAAACATTAAGACTGGTTTGATGACAATAATACAGAAGTTCAGCAGCTTATAGATCAATTGCACTGTTCTCATAAAGCATGGATTGAGGACAAGAACTCATCCGATAAGAAGATCGCTTATAAGAAGTGCAAAAGTCAGGTTCAACGAGCTCTCAGGGCCATGAAAGAGCGTTGGTGGTCTGAAAAGGCCACTGAACTCCAAGAAGCTTCAGATAGAAAGGATCTAAAGGTAGTGGCCTCAAGAGCATTTTCAGGCCTCAGAAAAGTGGTATTGCTCCTATCTCCACAGCAGATGGTGATAAGTCAGACATTTTAAATTGCTGTTACTGATGAGGAAACCAACACATCAATTGACCAAAATCCTGAAATTCCAGAGTTGTATTTTGAACCTATTTATCAAGAGGTAATTGACTCCATCAAGCAAATCTCATCTGGAAAATCACCTAGTCCTAAGGATCCTATTCCACCAGAAGTGTATAAGCATGGTTGCCAAAAGTTGGTAAAAAAAGTTACATCTCCTTTTTGTGGAGATATGGAAGGCAGGCTGTGTCCCACAGGATTATAAAGACGCCTCTATCAAACACCTCTACAAAAACAAGGGTTCCAGGTGTGTCTGTGATAATCATCAGGGGATATCACTATTTTCAATTGTAGGCAAAATCCTAGCGAGACTGACTCTAAACAGAATCATTATACACCTTGTTGACGACATCTATCCTGAATCGCAGTGTGGTTTTTGGTCAGGTTGGGGACCATTGACATGATATTTTCTCTTCGTCAAGTTGCAGAGAAGGTTTGTGAGAAAAACCAGGAGTTATACATGGTGTTTGTGAACTTGACGAAGGCCTTTGACACTGTGAATCGAGAGGCTCTTTGGTAAGTCTTGAGGAAACTCGGCATCCCTGAAAACATGCTAACGGTCATCATCTCCTTTCATGAAGGAATGAAAGCTAATATTGTGTCTGATGGTATGATGTCAGAATCCTTTAATGTCACAAATGGCACCAAGCAAGGTTGTGTCATGGCCCCTGTCCTTTTTGCCCTTTTCTTCTTGGTGATGCTGAAATATGCATTTGCAGACACAGAGTGGCGTCAAGTTTCAGTTTCGAACAACTGATGGTCTCTTCAATCATCAGTGCTTCAAAGCCAAGACCCACCTTTGTACGCATATTATTCATGATTTGTTGTTTGCCGATGATGCGGTTCTTGTAGCGACATCATTTGAGGAGGCCCAACATCTAATAAATCGTTTCTCTGCTGCATGTAAAGCATTTGGTTTTACACTTAGCATAAAGAAAACTGAAATTGTGCACCAACCTTGTCCTACTCTGAAGCTATTGCGTGGTGAGAAACAAAAACCACCAGTCTACAAATTTCCAGAGAGACCATTGAAAGTAGAAGACAAATCCCTGAACTATGTAAAGTCTTTCACCTATCTTGGTAGCAAAGTGAATTACAGTGGAACTTTAGATGATGAAATCATGCATCGGATTGCTAAGGCTACCAGTGCTTTCGGCAAACTTTGCCATCGCTTTCGACTGGATACGAAAATTCAGGTTTACAGAGCTGTTTTTCCTTTTGTATGGCTCAGAGTCGTGGACTCCATACAGGTACCATATACATCAGCTAGATGTTTTCCATAAAAGCTGTCTGCATGCAATCTGTGGAGTTAAGCTTCAAGATAGGACAACTAACATAGACCATGTTTAACAGGTGTAATATTGGAGGAATCAAGACTTTTATCATACAGTCTCAGTTACGGTGGACTGGTCATGTCTTGAGAATGTCTGATGACAGGATACCCAAGATCCTAATGTACAGCCAGTTAGATCAGGGCTACAAGAATGTAGGACGCCCATGGCTGAGACACAAAGACAAGCTGAAAAGCAACTTGTCAACAGTCAATATACCACATAACACCCTTGAGCGCTTAGCTTTGGAGTGGGTAGAATGGAGATCAACGTATTTTAGTTGACTCGGCAATTTTTAATCTGCTTGTCTGAATCATCTTCAAGAAGTGAGAGCAAGATCTAAAAGGTCAGCCAATCTAACAGTGATCTCATCTCACAATCCTCACACTTCCTCCATATGTGGCCTCCTTTGTAAATCACTAGTGGGTCTTAAATGCCACTTAAGATTATCACACAAACTTTCATAACTGAATCAATAAGCAGTCAGATCCTCATACGATGAAACCGACAGGAGAGTCCATTATATATATATATTCTTTAGAAGTGTTTGTGTGTGTATATATATATATATTCAGAAGTGTTTTAGTAGGCACACATACACATGTACACACATAACATTATTTCTTTCCATGCTTTTTTCTCTTTATACCACTTAGCGGCATGAAACATTGGATGAATTCATCAGTTATTTTTCTTCTTTTGTTCTTGCTTTAGAATGTAAGTATATTTACTAATAATCATATCTAAATAGGAAAATATATATTCATTTTATTTATTTTTCTTAATCATTTCAATCCCAGCAAGGTGATAGTGCCACTAGAATGCAGGGATTTACAGGGAGTGAAAGTAAATCAGAAGATTGAAAATGGGGAGGACTGAGGAAAGGACAAAAAAGGAACAAGCTCCAGGAAGATTGTAGTTATCAGGGAAGTAATAAATCAGAGGGGAGTTCCACAGGTGTGAAGTGCAAGAAAATTATTAGAGTAGAAATGTTGGATGCATCTAGTGAGTTCAATAGTAAAGTGGTGGGACCTAGTTGCCAATCTAGTAGCACACTTAAATTCATGTAGTAAGGGCACCAGGAAAAACAACTTGTTACCATGAAAATATTTGTAAAACAGGCAGAGGAAATTCACGTCACATCAGTGAAAAGGTGACTGGAAATGAAATACCTAGTCAGGATCAATTGTATTGCAGACCCTTCTCTCAATTTTGTCAAGAATTTCATGATATATAGCAGGAGCACCAGATATGGCAACAGTATTCAATACATAGAGGAATGGTAGATATATAAATGTGCAAAAGGTGGATTCTGATGAGAAAAATTTGGGGGTATGCCACAATGAACCAACCTTCTTTGCAGCCAACATAGCAATTGGTATAGTCACTCCATTTCATGTCAGGGGAAAATATGAGGCCAAGAACACATAGAGTGTCATTCTCATAGAGTTCAGCATTAGCCATCCTGATGGTAAGTAGAAAATGTTCTCTGTGGGGATTAAATGAAAGCAGTTTTGTTTTGGAGGAGTTGAAATTTACAAATCATTTCTTGGCCCAGGTACCACTGATTGGAAGTTCTTTTCAAGAATAATTACCAGATTTACTTTGTTCGATTTGCTACTAAGGAGTAGTAATTGATAGTGTCATTTGTGTAAATACCTAGTTTGGAACTGATCATAAGAGGGAGATCATTGAGGAAGATCAGAAATAGTGTAGATCTAAAGATAGATCCCTGGGAGACCTCTGAGTTAGTATGAAATGATCTGGAAACATGCACATTTGATACAACCTTCATTACTCTGTTGGTTAGCACTTAATTAGGAAAGATTGTCTTGTGACACTGGACTCCTTGTGTTTGCATAGAAAGCCTGCATGCCAAACCCTGTTGAATGCCTTTGAGATATCTAGTGCCACCACTCAAGCTTCATCATTCTTATTTAAAGCTTGATAGATAACTTCAGAGATGGCTGTTAACATGTCGGCAGTAGATCTGGTGAAACAGAAGCTCAATGAATTCTCTGTTCCAGGTTATCTTCCTCTTTGCCAAAAAGATTCCAACATTCACATGCATGGCCTTGGTGTTTACATCAGGGATAATTGTTTCAATGGCAAGGGAATTGTCATTCAAGTCTCAAGACAACTCTTTCATGTGCTTTCGACTTTCATTATTATACTCTGTTAGCTATCATTTTTTTCTTTTATTGCTCATCCTCTTGTCAGGACTGCAGTATATTAGACAAAATTTCTGACAATAGAGAAATGGCAATTTCTCTTCATCCTTCTGAAAACACCTTTGTGTTCAGTGATTTTAATGTGCATGACAAAAGATTATCATTGTTGCTACCTTGACTTCACAAATTAAAGCACAATATTAGGTTGACAGTTAAGTTTCATAATTTCACTGTTGAAATGGCTAGTTGTAAGTTCTATGCTAATAGTTTCTTTTCTGTTGTTAAGCAACAAATGAGAACTACAGTTCTCGTTTGTTGTTTAACTCTCTTCTGACTTTCTTTTCAGCTATGATCTTTAATAATATAAATCAATGTCATTTGTCAAGATGAGGGTTGATATTACACTCTGTTCTTTTATTGTCTACTCTGTTTCTTTCTCTCAGTAAGCCCTTGCATTCTAGTAGTTTTTATTGCCTTGCTTTGAGTTGAAATGATTTTTTAAAAATCAATAAAATTTCAGTAAAACATCAAGTAATTTATAAAAAGCAGAGATTTTTAAGTGCTTATATATTAAATGTATTTCAATGAGAATGAATGTCTTTTTAAAAAATAAATTAAATCAGCAAAAGATGATTATATAAATATATTTCTATATGCATCTATTCATGACTGTATCATATACACAAACAAATGCCAAGTCATAAGGAGTTGAAGTGAAATAATATTTCCATTGCTGTATCATTTCAACTAAGACAACTGGCAAAATAGTGGAATATAAACAATGCAAATGACTGATAAATGTTGACATTGCAACTTGCAGATGTTTAAATGTAAATAAATGCAATGTATTTGGATAGATGTCCTTCTCAGGATGACATATGGGAGCATGGCCAAGGAGTTGGAATGTTTGCTTTCTGACCATGAGACCCAGGTTGGAATCTCAACATGATCAATTTGTCAGGAAGATCATTCTTAATATTATTGGCCTGGGGAGGTGACCCTATCATGGAACATTTTTGAAAAGTACCTGAAAATGATGAGTCGATCCAAGACTTTTGAGTGAAACTGAGTAGACAGATTTGTTTGGAAACTCTCAATGGTTGTATTAGCATAAAGTCTCAAGTCATTTGAGCATACTGGCATTGTTCAAACAGATGAACATGTCATATTATGCACTGTAAGAAACTATAACCGCATTCCACTCAGCATAGTTGCAGTATGAACCATAGGTGGGCTCTGTGGGTGTTGAACAAACACAAATGTGCCTGAGCAGGTGTTTGTGACAAGGATTGGCTAGATACTCTAAAAGACAGATGTGCTCACAAAACAAGAATAACCAACAACTATATGGACAAACAGGTAAATAAAGTAATTTCTGTACGTGTACCAGTTGACATTTAAAACATCTCCTCTCACCACTAAAAAAACAAAAAGGAAAGAAGGAAAACAAAAAAAGAGCCATATCAATATATTTAAAACCTTTGAACTGCATGATCTACAGGGTTATCTGAATTAGGTGGAGTGTGATCAATTTATTTGGTGATTACTCCTAAACTTTTAGTGTTGATCTGTATGCAAGTATATAGAGTAAATACAATTTCTTAATAATAATAATATTAATAATAATCCTTTTATTATGGCATAAAATAGAATTGTTGAAGTAGAAGAAGTGTGCCAGGTATAAACTCACAAAAAAGTTTGTTCATCCTGTTGGTCAAAAAAGTTATGCTCTTGTCCTCCTTGTAGTCCACCCTTGTGTTTTTTCGATATATCAAAAAAAAATAAAAAATAAAAAAAAAACAAAACAAAAAAGACATCCCTGTTTTCTGCTTATTCCTAGATGTAGTTTGTGAATTGGTGTTTAATTACTTAAAAATGTTACATGTTTATTTATATTATCATAATATTATTTTGCCTGTTATTTACACCATTTATTTCAAAACAAAGAAAATGAACAGGATTTTATTTCTTATAAAAGCTGTCTCTTCAGTGGACACTAACTTTAATGACATAGAATTAAGAATTAAGGAAACATAATGAGTTTTGTATTAGTTAATGGTAATTCAAAATCAAGCACCATTTATCAAATAACAATCTTCTTGATGGTGGCTAAATACTTCCTGTATAGAAATGGTTATATTACATTAAGGGATAATAGTAAAAAGAAATGTGTGCTAATTATTATATTAAAATGAGCCTCTGAATAATATTGAAAATGGATCATCTTCTATCTTGACAGTGATTTCAGAATATTACTTTAAAATTTTGACAAATAATGAAGTGTAGAAATGAGAAAGGATGTCTATTTATAAATAACAAGTGTCTCCAAAAGACTGCAGTTAGGATGCTGCAAATTGGAACACTATTATACTAATTTTAATAAACTTTCTAATTATACTAATTAATAGATTTAATTTGAATTCCTATTCAAACTGTCAGAGAAATGAGGCTGAATGTCATATTATAGTAGATATTTTGGGAGTGTAAAATTTATTGAGAAGAAACAATATAAAAATGGCATTAATTTATTGATGACAGTTCAAATGTGTGACTTTCTTTTATTAGAAAAAAATGTATCTTGATACTTGATGATATGTATCTCATCACAATTGTCTTTAGTCTGTACTGATTGCTATATAAAAATGAATACTGAATTAAATCTCATCATCAGTTATAATCAAATGTCTTACCTGTATAAAATACTGCAGATTGAATTGTTAAATACAAAAATGTAGAGTTATTTCGCCATGAAGATGACTAACTTTTAATTTCCACAATACTGTAAATGTTCTTTTGATGATACAGTTAAAAGCAGATAAAGTAAATGTTATTTAAGTTCTTTAAATAATAAAGTAGTTGTTGTTAAAAGATTGAGGGAATATTAAATAAGAAAGCAAAGATAAGACTTCACCTGCCAAAAAGATGCAAGCATTTTTAAAGAATCCTTGAATTATAAAGTAGGGGAATTATTCAATGATATTTTAAGGATTTCTGTCATTCAGGTTATTTTGAGTAACTATCAGACAATGACGTGCACAGAGAATAGAACTTGTTATACTTTTAGAAATAACATAACAGACAAAATGCCATCAGCAAAAGAATTCACTAAAAGAAGTGGTAAGAGAATTTTAATATAGTTATGACCTAGACATTTATACAGTTGAGGACAAAATTATTAGCTCACACCATGAAGATTAAATTCTTCTTAAATTTTTTTCTCAAGTGCTTTTTAACAGAACATAATTTTTTACACAGCATTGATAAACAAAGAGTAAATTTCTTTTTATTTGTACACAACAACAGAATTATTTCAATCAAACTAAAACTTACCAGAGTCAAAATTATTGGCTCAATTTAAGAACACACATTATTTAGCCCTAGCATCAACTACTGATGTGCTTTAACTTGTTATTGCTCTAAGCTTGTGAAAGGGAAATTACCCCTGAGGTTTATCTTCCAATATACATGAAATATAATGACTTAAGTAAGAGTCTGAGCTGGCATTTGTGAAAGTATCATGCCAAAAACAAAAGAAATGAGTTTAGACTTGAGAAAAAGTAAAGCAAGAGAAGGATATACGAAATTTATGATGCATACTGGAAGCATGTTATTTAGTCAGATGAGATGAAACTAGAACTCTTTGGGCATAGAGATGTTGTCTATTTGGAGAAAGAGAGTTGTATAACAAAGAACAATGTTCACATGGTAAAACATAGTAGCAGGAGTATAATGCTATGGGGGGATGCTTCAGTACATCTATAACTAGGAATCTTGTGAGGATGAAAGCTATCATGAAAAAAAAGAATATAAACATTTTTGAAAGAAAACAAAATCTGGTCTGAGCCATTGGCTTGTCTTTCAACATGACAACAACCCAAAACACATGTTGCTTCTTGTGAAGAATTATCTCTAGAAGTCTAAAATGAATGTTATTGGCTGGCCTTAAATCTTGTAGAAAATCTGTTGGTTAACTGAAGACAAGGGTCTACACCAGATGACCATCACATCTGGAGCAGCTTGATAGATTTACAAAGAAGAACGGGTTGCAATTCCTTAGAGTACATTCTCAAAAATTGTTGAAAACTATACCAAATGGTTGTCGGCTGTCATTCACTAAAACAGATAAACTGACTATTAATACCAATGGAGAGGTGGTGGGTATGGGGGTAATAATTTTATTTTTGGTCTTGGCATTTTTTTTACAGTGGTGTTCACCTTGTATAAGGCCCTTGTGACACTTGGGTTATGGACTAAGAGGTACAGCTTATGCGGATATGTGTAGAAGATAATAGTTAACCCTAGACTTGAACAGGTTAAAATTGTAGTGATTAGGGAAGCAGCCTCTTGGAAGTCAGTTCTACAAGGCAGTGGTTTGTGGAAAGAAGCTGCTTGAGTAGAACTTACATCTCACCAAGGGGATATGATTGGAATGAGGGTGGTTCACTATAATGTGCAAGGCATCACAGGTCTTAGCTGTGAAGGTTAAGACTGGTGGAACTAAGGAGTGTAGTTCATTTGAACACTCATCATGGAACCAGTGAGAGGCTAGCAACATCTGATCTGTAAGAAAGTAGTTGCAGAGTGGAACAGAAGCACTTTTGGACTCTATTGAGAGTGAAAAGTGAAGACTGGGTGGCTCCTGCCTATATATGGCAGCAGTACTGCATTTTCAGCCTGATCTGTCTCTTGTAAAGGTAGAGTGAGAAGGATAGCAGGTGGGGTGCAGTACTTGCTGATGTGGTACAGTGAATAGAGAATTTTTCCAGCAATTGGTGGATTGTAAGTAGGAGTTCCACTTTAGGTCTGGGTTGAGTTTAAGTCATAATAGGCACTTATGGCATGGGACCTCCCTGAGAGAACATCTGTTCAGCATGGTGAAAGTTCTGGGTCTGATCAGTGATGGTGGAAAGTCACTAGTTTGAGTTTGGTCTTTGAGGAATTGTATGTGACCAGCCAGTCCCCCCCCCACTGAGCTGGTAGAGTTAGGTGAAATGAGAGATCAGCTGCCAAACTCTTGTCACCAAGGGTTTTGGAGGTGCACCCATATACGGTTGTATCATCAGCATAGATATTCACAAATGATTGGAGTATATGTTTAGGCAAATCATTTATGTAAAGGAGGAAGAGGGTTGAACTGAAAAGCAAACCTTGGGGGATGCCTGTGTTGATCTGTGAGTAATTGCAGTTAGGATATTAGCATTGAACCATACTGCTTGTTGTTCAGGAGGTTGTACCTATTGAGGTAATCAACAATCTTGTTGATTGTAGCTTTAAAGAGTTTTCTGATGACACTGAAGAGACTGATGGGTCCATACAGTGGGGGAGATGAGCACTCACCTGCATTCTTGAAAACCGGGCATACACTTGACTTGGCAAGGATTTCTCCTTCTAGCAACAGTTAAATATTTTTGCTAGGATTGGGAATAATTCTGGGTTAATATTCTTAAGGATGTCCATTGGGATTTTGTCTGGGCTGGTGGCTTTCTTAGGGTCAAGAGTTTTGATAAGTCTTGATACTTCCTGGGCTGTAATGAAAATGTTACTGAGATTGTGCTCAGTGAGATGTGGGAAGTCAGAAAGGGGATGGCCTTTATCATCTAACATTGAGTTTGAGGCAAAAATCGAGGTGAAGAGCATCATCTTTTCCAACAAGGATGCAATGACCTCAGGGCCATTTATAATAGTAGGCACTGATGCTTTGCCTCTATTCAGAATTTGGTTAGAGATTTTCCAGATATCCAAGGATTCAATTTGTTTGCTTTCAACCTTGGCCTGGACAGCATACTTTACATTTTCTTCAAATTTTTTTAGGAAGGTGATAATTTTGTAGGACTTGTATCTGGAAAAATCATTGTTATTCTCAAAAACTTTTTAATGCAAAATTCCGTTAATAAGTAATATTTGAGGGAGCATTTAAAAAATTCTATAATTCAAGAAAAGACAACATTAACTAAAATAAAACTGAAGATCAGAAAAAATGATAATTCAAAATTAATGAAGCAGTAAAAAAAACAAATGATGACATTATAGAATATTATTCTATCATTAATGGTACAACAACCCTACAAAAAACTTACTGAAATTTTACTTTGAGTTTTTCATTGGTAATGGTGAGATTAGCTATTTCCTTATATAGAAACATTTGGTATTCATTGACTGAATAGTTATCAATATTCTCAATTGAAATTTAAAAAGTCTTTCTCCTAAAACTCCTAGGTTTTAGGAAAAATAATTTTCTCAAGTAAACTCTTAAATGCTCTTTCTAGTATTGAGGGGAGTTTCCTTCTGACCTTTTGATTAAGGTAGTGTAGAAAATCATCTTGATTATATCATTACTTTTCCTTTCGGTTACATGTGCTATCCATTTTAGTTGTTGTTGCTGTTGGAAGTCTTCAAGTGATGTGGATTTTGTTATTTTTGTGATTCTTTAGTGCCAGTCTATAGGATCTGATGAAGGGTTATCTTCTATAAGACTGAGAGAATTCATTCACCATTTTTTATCATTGATCTAAGAATATGGTTGTATATATCTGATAGTTTAGACATTTCTGAATGTGTGTTCTGGATATTAGATTTAAAAAGCAAAAAATAAACTTGGATATAAGGTAAAATATACTACTGGTAATTTTTCTTTGAAGGTTTTTAGGTATTTCTTGTAATAATAATAAAAAAAACAAATGACTTCAGTGGATAACTTTTAAACAAAAATCTGTTAGCTTTAAATAGATATGAGTTTCAAAAAAGATAAACAAATACTTGTCCTAACAAGTTTGCCCTAAGTGACAGCCTGTAAGAATGTTTCCAATTAAAAAAAGACAGACATCCACAAAGGAAAAGACACAATAAGAAAAAGAAAATGAAATCAAAGAAAACAGCAATTAAAATGGCAAGTAAACTGTATCATTTTGCTCATGGTGATGATTAGTAACTGAAGGTGGAAAGAAAACACCTCTGACTGATTGACTGATGACATGAACTTGCTCAACTTGCTGACTGATTCTAATTGAATTGCTGGCTACTTTGGTACCTGTAATTTAACAAAAAAATCAAAAGAAAAATAAATAAAAAGACAACTACTAAATCTGTATTAGTGGTGACAGATATTCACTCATGTTTGACAACAGTTATGACCCTCTCTCTAACAGACAGTCCTTAGCTGCTTGTCTCAGATAAATTAGTAATTATCATCATACTGGTCCACTCTGTTGTACAAATATTGATCCATTCTTTGATTAAACTCCTCTATACAGTTGAATGAGCATTCCAATGTTTTCTCCACTATCACTAAGAATATATCTGCTATTTATGACCACATATAAGTTTAGAAGAGCTTAGTTTTCCTTGAGTTAAGCACTATGGAGTATAATCAGTACAATGTTGAGTGACCACTGGAAAATTTATAAAAAGATTTTCTTAAAGAACTTCTTACATTTATCTCATTTCAAAATATCTTTCATTCAACCTGACCTGTGTTTAACCCACGGTACTCATTATGTGTTAGGAAATAATGAAGAAATTTGTTGATTTTATTCCTTAGATTTTACTTTTTCAGATTTGCAACATTCTTCTTCTTTTATGTGCCATGTCACTTTGGAACATGGGCAATCATGGCTCTCATCAGTGATGTTTCTTCCATTGCTATCCCTCCCACTCCTTGTTCTGCCATTCATTTAGACAAGCTCATTAGATAGGTTACTCAGTTTTTCCCCTTATTCTCTCATCTTTATTATGTCTGTGAGTGTCAAATTTTCCAAGCTCTCTATCTTCATTATGTATCCCAGAAATTTCAACTGTATCTTTCTGATTCTTACTATAAATGCCCTTTTTGTTTAGATTTCTCTAAAACTTCCTCATTACTGATATGTTCTGTCCATGGTATTCTCAGTATCTTTCTATAGGACCACATTTCAGTTGCCCTGAATCTCATCTTCATCTGTAAAGGAAGTGTCCAGTATTCATATTTCATCACCACCAAGTAGACCCTTTATTTGTCCAATCCTGGTGAACAGTAGTATTCTGAAAGAGGCTTATTCCATTGAATGTCTATTGAGACTGAAGTGAAATATATATTCATACCATTGCTAAAGATCCTGAAAAAATTGTATTTCTCCAGAAAGTACCTGATGTCTACTGCCATGCCCTACCTTTGCAAGAGTCAAATCAGACCAAAAATGGATTATTGCTGTCATATGTGCATTGGAGATGCCCAGTCCTCATTGTCTAGTCTTGACAGAATTCAGTAGCATTTACATGAACTTGTGGGTGATTGATTATTTTCACTCTACAACCCCTTTCCCAGAGATGAAACATTGTCAGCCTTTTGCTACTCTATCACTATTTTCATGTCAAAGCATTTCCTACATAGTCTATTATTAAGGAGTATGTTCCGCTTGGAGAGCTTTTCTCTAGAACTGTTACTTTGTGGAACAGATAACTGAGAAGATGCTTCCCTTATCATTACAATCTTAACCTCTTCAAGTCTAGAGTCAACTGTTATCTATCCTACTTCTTAATTTCTCTCTTTATATCTTTACAACAGCATTCAATAACCCTCTACCTTGAGTGACTCTTGGGCTGTGTAATTGGTTGACAATAGTGTAAAAAATGTGAAAAAGTTCCAATCTATTTTTTATAAGTGGGGGAATGAATATCTAATTAAAAGTTTTATATTCAGTATTTATTTGTATTACAAAAAATAGAAGAAGAACAATGGTGGTGGAAAAGATACATGTAGAGCATTACACGTTGTTCTTTTTCAAACTGAACAAGACAGCAGCAGAACCAAAGAAGATGATTGAGCATGCTGATAGAGATGGTTTGGCTGGATGCAATATATGTTGTGAATGGTTTACTAAGTTCAAGAATCTAGTAAACCATTCAAAATATTTTGAATTGAACTTGAATGACAATGAACATAGTGGTCAACTGTAAGAAATTGGCATGATAACTTGTAAGTTCATTTGAATGATGATTCCATTTAATCAAAATTGGAATTGATCAATTGGTCTTGATTGTTTAACAGTTGTAAAACTTTTGCAAGAGAAAAGATTCAAAATGGAGAAAAATGAGTTACAAATGAATTTTCAGGGTAAAGCATTGAACAGTATCTTGCCACCTGAATTTTATTTCTTGCCAAACATGAAAAAACATTTGATGGTAGATTGACACTGGAGATGAAAGTATCTTTTTTTTTATGAGCATCCAAAGCATTGAAAATCATGGGTGGATCCAGGACAGCCTGCAGTATCAATAGCAGTGATGAACGCTTTTTGTAAAAAATCATTGCTCTGTATTTGTTGGGATATAAAAGGCATACTGCATTATAAATTGATGAAGAATGATGAAGCTGTTATTGCAGCATGTTATTTGAAGTTTGAATGCTGCAGTTCAAGGAGAAAAAAGGCTTTTCATAAGACAAGAGAGCTGGAAAATCATGCTGATGCATAATAACACTCACCCACATGTTTTATCATTAACACAAAAAACATAATGAAATTGGAATGAGAAATTCTTTCTCAAATAGTATATTCATAAGACTTAGAGCCATTGGATTATAATTTGTTTTCATCAAAGCAGCATTCCTTATCATTTCAAAAATTTGCAGATCTTTTTCATGTTCAATATTTCACTGATTTCATTGCCTTGATGCAAAAATCATTTTATTATGATGGAATTCAAAAACTCCAGAAAGATTAGCATAAGTTCTTAGAAAGTCAAAGAAAATATTCTGATGATTAATAAATATATATACTTCTTTTATCTGTCTATATTTCTGAGATGAAGTATTATGTACACTATTTACATTACTCGGACCATTGTCCTCATCTTTGTCACATTTATTACAATGTTTCAGCCCTATTTATAACAATGTTTTGGCCGTTGTACACTCTGGCCTTCTTCAGGTGGATGTCAGTTATCAGTTATCTCTTGTTAATTCCCCTCTCCAAGTTCTTCACTGCCTTAACCAGATATTGAACTCACACTCTTTGGATCCTGTCATTGGATCTAATCAATGCTTTTATCCACTGTGCCATGTGTCCTTGAGGACATCTGTGTATGAATTCCTGGGTATTATAAACCTAATGTCTCAGCAACCATTTTTACCAGTGCTCATATTGCAATTTTTTGCTGTTATCATTGCATGTTTTTACCAGAGCTCATATTGCAATTTTTGTTGTTATTATCGCTTTTTCTCTGGTACACCTTATTACTGGTTCCCATATTGTATTCATTTCTATACTTGGTCGGCTCAGGAGATTTTTTTGGCCTAGCATATGTGTTCTTTGTCTATGATCTTAACCTGATCCCACAGTGGACAGTGATCTCCCTTTTCTCTCCATATGTGGTCAGCCATGCCTGATTTTTCTACTTCCCCTCATGTTACAGCTTTCTGGTGTTCTTGAAGCCTTACGTTGAGGGGGCGGCCTGTCTCCCCTTTATTTTTCTTTCTGCAGCTGCATGGGATAGCGTACACACAGTCTTTAGTCATGTTATCCTCTATGGGGGTTCTTACTTGGGAGAGATATCTGCGAAGTGTCGTCCAGGTTTTGAAGGTTGTCCTGATGTTATATGGACCACAGATCCTTTCTATTTTCTCTAATAACCCTTTCATATAAGGCAGGCAGACTGTTTTCTGAGTGTTGTTGTCCTTCTCTTGTACCCTTTTATCCCAGTATTTTGGGGCTGCTGCTGAGTACCCAGGTTAGTCGTTATGTTGTAGGGTACTACTTATACTGACCAATTCTTTATCTAATGTCTCTGGGTCATCACTTATGACTTTTGCTTGGTGTTGTAAGCAGCAAAAGATCCTTTTCTTTATGACAGGACCCAAAGAGTGTGAGTTCAATACCCGGTTAAGGCAGTGGAGAACTTGGAGAGGGGAATTAACAGAAGATAACTGATAAATGACATCCGTTAAACATGGCACGTGGAACTAGAACAGTCTACCCCAGTGAGCGAAATAATGGGTTCAGTTTGACATTCCAACCACCTGAAGAAAGCCGGAGCATACAGTGGCTGAAACATTGTAATAAATATGGCAACAAAGATGAGGACAATAGTCCGAATAATGTAAATAGTATATTTCTTTTATGTATTGAATTCCTTCTGAAAATGGGTGACAATGTTTTGTAATAACTTCCTGTCCCTTGTAGCTCTAAACAATATTTGACTTTTTCAGTTATTATTAAGTTTAATAAAAAAACTGGAAACATTTTAGCACATCTAATATTTTAATTTTTGATTAGATTGCTAAAATAAATGCTTTGATTTGAGAGGTTAAAACTAACAGATTTGGGGTATGAAATTTAAAAAAATTGATTTTTTAAAATATTTTGTTCATTGGTAATTCTTAGATAACAAAATATATCACCAGATATCATTATTTGTATTAGCCATTTTAGATTACAATATTTTCTGTTAGTATTATTTAATTTTTCTTGAAATGGAAATATTTATTGACAAGAATCAGAAAAGGGAAAAGAATTGAAAAATAAATCCTTCATATTCCAGTGAATACTGATAACATACGAGAAGTCTTGCTGAAATCAAATTTATTAATGTGTGGATTTTGTCCTAAGCCAACACATAAATAATCAAATGTTCAATGAAAATTTTATCAAATGACATCTTAAGAAATAAAGTGTCTTGTCAAGTATTGTAAAAATAAAAATACTAATGAAATGTGATTTTCTGTCTATATTAAATGAATCACTGAAATCTAAAAAAAAAACATTTTTCAATTTTAAATTTTATAATGAAAGAATAAAAAAGAGAGTTGTTGTTTTTCACATGACAAAAATCTAAATCTTACGAAGCATGAAGCAGAGAATAAGTATTATTTTAATGATTGAAAAAATAAATTGTTTACAAATTTCTGTTTTTTATGGAAACAGACTTGGTGAAAATATGTATTTTGCTGGTTATTAATTTGTCTGTAGCACTCATTCCAGCAAGTGATGTAAATGTTGTAATCATTTTTTTTATACCTATGTTTCTCTCAAGTCAGCCAAACGTTTTGATTGATGGATTGATGTTTAATGTGGCTTATCAACATTTGGCAGGCTATCTAAAGCCAGCAAATATTTTTTTAAATTGTAAGAATTTTTGGGAGACAATAATTATTTACTGATACAAGTCCTACTAATTAACTTATAGCTGGGGAGAAAAGATGTGAATTTCCCAAAGGTATTTGCATGTCAATGAATATAATGAACCTGACTGAAATCAAAACTCTCCCTGAACATTTTGACTTATATTGAATTTTAATAGTGTTTATATAATTTTTCTATCACAATTAATTCAAGATCAGTCAAGGTATGATTATATTTCTTTGGGTAAGAAAAAAATTTGTTTACAACTTTAACTTGCTGTATCTATTTATCTATCTATCTCTTTCTATATTTTTTTTCTGTAGTTCACTGCGACCAGCAAGCAGAGAATTATTTTTCTCCTGATGATAGTCATGTTGGCTGAAACTAGTTGAGGAATCTAAATGAAATAATAATAAAAATGAAGGAATATTAATATACAACGCGGTGTGTCTGAAGATTTTAATTTTTTTAATATTTTTTATTGTTCAAAATCTCTCTCTCACTCTCTCTCTCTCTATATATATATATATGAAATCTTTTGTAGGATGGTCAGTGACTAAACTAGCTCCTCAGGCCCACTTTATTGGGAATGAAGAGGGTGTTATTAATGTGGGCTGCTATAGCCAAGTGGTCTAAAGTACTGTAGTTTCATTACTGAGGTTCTTGATTTAAAAACTAGTGGTGTACCATTGAAAAAGGTATTTTATCCTTCCCTATTTTAACCTTTTGAAAAGGTGTTGGCTGAAAAGCAATCCTTCAAGGTATACATAATAACATTGTCTGTCTGTCTGTCTGTCTGTCTGTCTCTCTCTCTCTCTCTCTCTATATATATATATATATATATATATATATATATATATATATATATATATATATATATAAGGCAGGATGTGTGTGTGTGTATGTAATGAATGCATGGCCGCAATTTTCGATGGATTTGGACCAAAATTTACATGCACATGCTCCAAGTTAGCGGAAAGGCCAAGACTGACATTGCATTTCCCAACTCCCATCGATAGTGGAAATAATCGATTTTTTCATGCTTCTACGCCAGTTTTCATGTAGTTTGCGGCCATTTTGTACTGGCCAGAGTGAGAGCCTATAGCTGGCTGCCACGAATAGGTAGGAAGATTCTATTGGCCAGCGTGAGAGCCAACAGCTGACTGACATGAATGTTAACTAGCATGCTAGCATGCAAAAAAATTGATAGCTGCATTCGTCACAAGTGGAAAAAATTTAAATCTGCATGGCACTTTACTCCAATTGGCTCATTCACTTGCTTAAACTCAATGTTGATTCTGATTCCGCAGAACTGGATTGAGTGTGAAAAATTATTTGTTGTTAACATTCTTTTTTCATTCGTTTTTTTCCAGTCACGAGTCCTTTTTTAAAGCTGATCATTTTGTGTTCATTTTGTTTAGTTCTTTTTTCCTAACAGATTTAATGTTTAGTATAGAGCTTAGAAAAAGTTTGCAGTGTGAGATAGGCAAGAAGTAAAGCATGTGGCAACATCAGCACGGCAAAGGGCACTCCTTTAAAGGCAAGGAAGGGCAAAAATATTTTAAGTCAAGTGATAGCGATTGCTGTATGAGTCGTACAATTTTTGAATCAAGGAAGGACAACTCTGGGCCATACTGTATATATATATATATATATATATATATATATATATATATATATATATATATATATATATATATATATATATATGAAATTACTTGAAAAGTAATTGAAACTCACCTGAAAGCTAGCTGATTGTATAATGCTCCTCATGCCAGTCACACTTCTACCAAGCTTCTCTATGGCATATGATTTCATTGAATTTACATTTAAATTTCAGGTCATCAGGAGAAAATATGCACCATTTCAGGGCCTTCCTCTCAAATTTTCATTTAAATTAATTTTGGAGTCATCAGGAGAGAATGTGCACCATTTCGGAGTGTTCCTCTCAATGTGTCACTTGCACACCAGCCCCCTCACTGATGTAAGGCCCCAATATAAAGATATACTAGTATAACTAGTGTATCATAGAGATACTAGTTCAAATATCCAAGAGCGAAATTAGATTTACAAAAAAACAGCAAACTTTGCTTGTGTTCTGAGAATATAGCATGAATCTCATTATGCATTCATAATCAGGTCATTTCATCATGTTCACTGAAATGCTACACAGAATATTTCTTTTCTTCCATATGTACATAGAACTATTTTCAGTTTTTTGGGTTTTTTTTTTTTTTAAGTGTTTCACCCCAAGCAAGGTGAGAAGCCACTAGGAGTGGTTACAGAAAATTTGGAGCAAGATCAGTTAAGAGTGATAGAGGAAAAGATGAGGAGAAGGATAGTGGATAGATCAAGGCAACTGGAGATTATAGCTATCAGGGAAACTGGAATAGGGAATGGAGTTCCACTGGTGAGAGGTGCGAGACATGAAACTATTGGAGTAGAAGAGACGGCTACATTTAGGAGTTTCAACAGTGAGAGTGGGATACCAGCCTCATAGGGCGCTTGAACTCATGAAGTCTGGTAACCAGCGAATGCAGCTCCTCGAAGCAATTGCCATGAAAGTATTTGTAAAAAAGACAGAGAGAGCTGATGGCGCATCTGTGAGAGAGTGACTGTAGATGAGATTGCCAGAACAGGGCCAATTATATTGCATATCTGCCTCTGGAGCCAATCAAGAACCCCGAGGCAAACAGAGGGGGCTCCAGACCATATATGGCAGCAATACTCCATGCAAGGGCGAATTGTTGATTTGTAGAGGATCGATTCTGGGGAGAAAAATTTCCTGGCACAGCACAGGGAGCCCACTTTCCTCGCGGTGACGAAGCCGTAATGCCATAACCCTGGAATTTGCGAAGAAGGCTGGCATGCCAAACCCTATCAAACGCTTTGGAGATGTCTAGGGCCATGACACAAGCTTCCCCGTTATTTTGAAGAGCTTTGTAGACAGTTTCAGTGATGGCCGTAAGCACATCAGCTGTAGATCGGGCAAAGCAGAAGCCATATTGCTTGTCTGAGAGCAGATCATGGGATGTAAGGTGGTTAACCACTTCGGTATTGATTAGGGCTTCAAAGACTTTGCCAAAGAGGGGTAGGAGACTGATAGGATGGTAGTTAGAAGGGTCAGAGAGGTCACCAGAGTTCTTGAAGACAGGAACAATCAAAGAGGACTTCCAGCTGTCAGGAAAACAAGATTCCTTGAGGCAGTAGTTATATAGTTTAGAGAGGGTGGGTGCCAGTTCAGGTGTGCATTTCTTCAAGACAATGGCTGGTATCCCATCTCCACCACTAGCTTGTTAGGGTCTAAATTGGAGATAATGCCCAATACCAAAGACGAGGTTATGTGTAACCCACTCAATAGGGCCTCATTTCTAAGAGGGAAGTCGGGTATGGGTACACCGGAAGAGTCAAGCGTTGAGTTGAATGAAAATTTCCGAGCAAAGCATTCAGCCTTGTCGGCAGAGGAGGTCAGGACTTTGAACTGGTTGAACAAAGGACGTATAGAGGGTTTGCAATTGTTCAATAGGATTTTTATCCTTTTTTCCCTATTATTCCCTTTGATTCCAATTTGGCCCAGAAATTGGTATAGGGTACCTGCAATGAAACCCATTGCTCCAATTTCCACTGCTCTAATAATTACATTATATCCTTCCTTTACCAGCTCAGTTATTAAATTTTCATATTTATTTTATATTCATGACTTTGTTCCATCCGGTTTCATATGGTATTGTTACTTCTACCAGGATGGTTTTATAGTTTACCTTGATAGAACAATATCTGGTCACAGACCCTTACCTGATATTATTTTGGGGTAATCATTACTCTAACCAGGAAGGTCTGCAGATATCTCCCAATGCCACCAGAACTAAGGAGATTTTGTTTGGGTATAGCTAGATATTTGTTTGTTTGCTTTGAGCCAACATATTTTTCCTCCCTTTGCAACAAATTTCTGGGTTGAATTAGATGACTCAGACTTCATATATTTCTTTATAATTCTGACCATCTCATCCTAAACACTATTGTGTCTTTAGATATATCTTCCATTGACAAGAGCTGTTTTACAGGAACTATGAAAATGTTCTAATGTTTGTGGATTTTCCTTACACAGGGGACAGGTTACATCACTTTCTTTTTTCCATTTAACAAGATTGTTCTTAGATGGTCACAGGTCATATGTGGAACGTATTAAAAAAAAACAACCTGAGTGAAGCCATCTGCCAAATGTCCTTCAAAGTAATAAATTTTGCAGAGCCTCTTTCCAGTTTGTCCATTGGCCTTGTTGGTATTGTTGTACCCCTTTTACGAGTCTTTTATTATCTTCTTCATTCCTTACATTTTGGATGACTATGTCTCGGTGATCTTTACCAGACGTTTTTGACCACCACTGTCTTCCATTTAGCCCTAAACTTTGTTTACCTGTTTGAGTGTATCTGATGACTTCATTGAAAGCTAGATTGTTTTTAGCACTTGTTATAGTCTCTCTGACATTCCAATTTCTCCCTGTCTTTAATGTAGGATTTAATGCTTTTACTGCTTTATCCTTGGAATCATCCCACATCATCTGAAGTCTGAGTTTCCCGGATTTGTATTCCTTCACAATTGATTTAAAAGGCACCTTTAGCCTTGCTTGTCTGCAATATCAGACAACCATTTTCAGGTATATTTATTTATCTTTCTTTCCATTGTCTCAACTGTATTCGTTCCAAATTTATATACAAGTAGGGGCCATAATATCATTGGAATGAATATATGCTGTAAGCATCATACCTTGTATTTTTCTTTTAGAGCACAAAGATCTATCTTATGGAGACCTTCTTGTAATGATCTGGATGTTTCTTTCATTTGGTTGGTATATTTTAAGGATTGATCATACAACCGTCCTAAACTTTTCTCTGATTTTTCTTATACGGTAGGGATTCTTTGACCACCTACTTCAAAATTTATATCTTGATTCAATTTTCCTAAAAGAAAGACTTCTGAATTTGTTTGGTTTAAATTTCATTCTACACCAAATTATCAGGTCATCCATCAAGCTTAATAGCCTGCGAGTTGAACTTTGGATGAGAGGCTTGTAGTGTCATCCATGAATGCCTTCACTGGAGGCATCTGACAACCTCCACCAAGTTCAACAATATTAGCCTTGTTTTCTGTTACTTTGAGAATCAGCTGCATTGCTAGAATGAAAAGTATGGGTGACACTGTACATCCCATTGCAATTCCAACTTCCACTTAGTCATATAGTCTTTTGTAGTGAAACGCATGAGGAAACCATCAAAATAAGTTCCTAGCATATTGGATAATTTCTCTGGATTATGGTACATTTGTAAATATAATTGTATCATTTGGTGGTGTACTGCTCCATAGGCATTAGCCAAATCCAACCAAATGACATCAATATCTTTTTTATTAATTTTTGCTTTTTGAATGACCTCCCAGATCAGGTTTTCATGCTCCAAGCAACCAGCTATTCCTGGAACACCATCCTTCTGTACTGAAGTATCAACATACTCATTATTGAGACGGTATTTGAAATAAGATGAAATTGGCTAATGCCCTTGGAATTCTTTTCTTTGGGTATGTACACCCCATCAGTTATCATCCACTCTTGGCTGATATGGTAGTTTTTCCATGCCAACTTTAAGTTAGTATGTAACCATTTAAGAAGAGTAGGACATTTTTTTATATAGAAAGAAAGGTATTCCATTAGGGCCAGGTATAGAATTATTCCTATTTTTGCTGACTATGTGTCTTACTTCATGTGTGGGTGGTTTCATGTCAAACTTCACTTTAGTGACAGCTGGCCAAAATAAGTTGCTATTATGATCTACAGGAATATATCATTTGGGATCAAAGTACATATGTCTTAATTGTTCCTCTAGAATATTTTTCTATATTTTAAGCACACCTTGGTTAATGAAATATGTTCCTCACATATTTGTAAGGTTCCTGGAAGAAACGCGCTTGATCTTTCCTTTAAAAGACCAAGAGCGTTTCTTCCAGGAACCTTAGATTTTCGTCTCTTCCCTAGATTTTCTGCTCTGCTAAGAGCATTGTGTTTCTCTTTAAGTTCTTGCCAGATTTTAAGCAAGCCTTCCTTCCTTCTTGTCAAAATTTTCAAAACGGATCTGCTGTTTTAGATTTCTTTTCTTGTTTCTAAGATCCTGCATCTTTGACGTATCTTCTTTTTGACTGGTGGCTTATCATTTTTCTCTTTCATGCTGTAGATTCCCTTATAAACCCTGTAGATGATTTGACTACTTTCATTCAATTGTTTGTGATATTTCTTTTTTCCCAGTTCTTTCTGTAGTGTTTTGCTTATGATGTGATCTAGCATACACCACGATTCCGAGTTGGATGCTGGTGAAAATTTGATTCTTTGCAATTTGAGTTGCATCCCAATCTTTGATTCAACAGACACTCACACAAAGGGATGGTAATCTTTGACCAAATATCTGAGAAGATTGATAATATCCACACTCAATTTCCTTGGCCAGATTTCATATTTGTAGTGACTTCAATATATTTCATAAAAAATGGCTAGTGCACTCCAACAAAACTGATGTCGAAAGCTATTGCAGAGACTTTGTCATTGCCTATGAACTAACCCAGATCATCAGAGAACCTACCTGGGTTCCAGACATAGCAGGACATCAGGCAAACCTACTAGACCTCTTCTTAATTTCCTGCCCTTTTCTTAATTTTTCCACTTCACAAGTTTTACCACCACTTGGCATGTTAGACCATTCCCTAATCATTGTCCAGATTGATGCCAAACCTAAAGCATCCCATGGTGCACTGTTCCATAGAACAATTTTTTGCTATGCAGACTGGAATAGCTTTTGATTCTACATGATGGAAGATCTCCTCCAAACCTTCTTCAAGCATGCTACTTCCCAAACCGCTGCCCTTGTCACTGATTGGATCCTTTCTGGAATTGAGAGTTTTATACTGCCCCCAAAATTCCAGCAAAGAAACAAACAGTCAACCCTCGTTCACCCTTGAATATATGTGTGTATGTGTATATATATATATATATATATATATATATATATATATATATATACCTCAGACTCACACACACACATATATATATATATATATATATATATATATATATATATAAACCAGCAATGGCTTATGGGATCAGTCTGTTCAGAAGTACTTAACAGTGTATGTTTCTTTCGTGTGTGTTTATCTATAATGTTTTTTAGATGGTATAAATGTTTATATTCATTTACATGTGTTTGATATTCATAGAATTTCTCATTCAAGCCTAAATAAATGCATTCTTGGCTGTACAAACAAGTGAAAATATTTTACATTTGGTATGTAACAAAAAGAAATCAATATTTGTCTTTGCTATTGAAATAAATTTTTTATGGTAAACATAGATCATTTCTAATGAAATGTGTTATTCACTTGCTTACAACAAAATTACTGTCTAGTGATCAAGTTTTATTTATTTGTGTATGAAGATTGCAGTAAATTAATAAGGAAAACAAAAAAAAAAAGAAATGTAAAAGCAATCTGAATAAACAAAGGCAGGAGAGAAAACTCAAAGTGTGGAGGAGGAACGAATAAAATATAAATGATGAAAAAAAAAGAAGAAAATATGAAAACCTAAGAGAATGAAGAAAGGTGAAGCAGAGAACAAATTGAATAATGAAAGATAAGAAGAGGAAAAGAAGGAAAGATTTAAAAGAACAAAAGACAATGATTATATAAAAGGAGTGAAAAGAATAATGTGACCTAAATGAAAAGAAAAATCAGAATAAAACATGAAAGAGTTTGAATAAGATAGGGGTAATAAAAATAAGAGAAGGAAAAAGAAGGAGGATTAAATGAAAAATATTGAAGAATATAAAGAGAAGAACAATAAAAATTGGATCCTCACAAAATCTACTGAAACTGATTTACTATTTAAACACTTTTCCTGTTTTGTTAATATAGAAACAATTTTTTTAATTTTTAAAAACTTATTTCATTTTTACTTTAATAAAAATTTTTAAAAAATACTTGCATAATTTATTTTACATAAATTTAGACAAATACAGATCATCAATTAAAATAACTTCAATATTTAATTAGTCGCTCCTTTATCTTTGAATTCTCCACCCTCTTAATAGTACTGATGTTTTTGAGTTTAAAATATCACTTTGACTTGACTTAGACAGATATACAATTAGACAGATTATACAATATATATTGTAGCAATTCATCAAAGATTCCTTCTGGATAATAACCATTGTTGTTTCAGCCAGAGGAAATGAACTGGACTTCATTCATCAAGTGATGTCAGAAATGAATTACATTTTGGCATTTACTTTTCAAAACAGATACTAAATTAGAAATGAATCAGAGAAAAAAGGCATATAAAATTTGAATGGGAAATCTTTTAAAATTACAAACAAAATTTTTTTCATAACTTTTAGATTATTTGTACAATTCGGATTTCATTAGATTAACTCCTTAGCAGCAGTGCTACCCCTCTAAACAACATTCCAAAATCGACAACAGAAAGATTGCAATTATTGCCATTTATTTTGTTTTGATTGCAGATTAAAATAAAACAACAAAAATACAGCAACAAATTGGAGAAACATTTAAAAATAATTGGTCTTTTTTTTTATGGAAACTTTGAATCATATTTAATAGTTAATATATGTTAATGACTCTAAACAAATCTGTTTGGTTGTATCAAGCATTGATAGAATGTGTAATTCACTCTGTTAAGTACCAAACATAGATAAATCTAAGAAAAGTTTTAGTGCTGCACAAATTTAGAAAATTTCAAGAAAACATGTCTTAGCTTAACCATTTCTAAGCTTTGAGTCAAAGAGAGGTTGTTTTAGTAAAAATGGTGTATTTGTTGCAAGAAAATTTAATATAAAATATGTTAAATAATCTTTTATTTTGGCCTAATATAATTCATATAATAAATAAAAGTACAGAATTAAATAATAAAGAAAAATAAATACATTGAGTAAATAATTTCTTTTATTCTAAACTTTTTTATTATAAGTAACTAACTTTTGTTTCACAAAAATACTTATCATAATGCAATTGTCAATTGGAAATTTTTTTGAAACATTTGATGGTATATTTTTATAGAATTTTAATAAAGGATTATTTGTTTAAAAGGTGCTTCATAAAAAAGTTAATTTTCTATTGAGTGGTAACTGCTGCTTAGTAGAATTAGGCTGAATTGTATAAGACAATTTTCAAAATAAACCCATTATCCAAAGCTTGGAAATGACTAAATTTATAACAAATATTCACAGATACGATCTAACAAACTAATAAAGAAGCTGGAAATCACAAATCTGTCCTGGTAGAATAATCAACATTGTTTTACTTGTCTGTCAGTAGAAGGTTATATAATTTCAATCAAGAAGAATATATCATAGTTATGATTGATGATGCAACAAGTGCAGTTTTTCTCATTTCTTATTTTATATTTGTGAAACAAAAATGAAAAGGTTAGAGACCTTTAACTGGCTTCAGGCCTTCTGTATGAGTTATTAGTAAAGATGATGAAAAAGAATGACATTATATTTTCTTTTTTTCTTCCATTTCTTTTCCAACTTCCCATCTACATTCTATATCAATCTGGTATGTGTAGATGTATGATAGGGCTTTTTGTTTTAGATCTCCATAAGTGATCTAATTCATTTATGAGTTGCTATATTGGTAATTTCTTTTGCAGAAACAACTTATAAAGGCCATTAATCATTTATCATCTAGAAATAATGCTATAAATGTTTTTGTGATGGGACATATGCATTTCTTATGGTCAAATTGTGAAAAATAAAAGTATTGATTTTTAATATAAATATAAATAGTTGTTATCAAGTATGATTTTTTTTGCAACAAGATGTTATTATTTTACAATGATTATTTCAAATTAGTATCCTTATCTTTGTTGTTTTTATTATAATATTTTGATCTCTGTCTCATTCATCAAGTGTATGAGTTGTTGCAATTAGAAGCATTCAGATCATTTCAAAAATATTCCTTTATTTTGTATAGTGCAATATATTCATTTTTTTGTTTGTCCTTGATACTGGAAGATGTAGATGTTAATTTTTCCTTATAGCAACTTGTTATAGTGCATAAAACAAGGTTTGAAGAAATGAATTGTAGTGGATCAGCTGAATTTGCCAACCCATTGTAGGCAACAGATTAGATTTTGTCAATGGTTCTAAATAAACTAGAATCTAACCCATTGTGGAAGGCAGAAAACAGCTTTCCAGTAGCCAATCTAATGAAAATGCTTACAATCCAAATTCCAACAACATACTTGCAAATAGAATCTGATATCTCTCAATAGAATGAAAGCATGGTCATTTTTACTGTTTTTTGGGATGACAAACATATATATGAAATACTATGAGGCTGAGATATGTAGATGATATCTTTGTACATTAGTCAAGGCAGTAAGACATGTAGATACTGTTAAGACTCTGCAAATAAATATATACTGTAAGCCAATAAAGAGTACTGAACTGTTACATAATATTAGTCCTCTTATATGGCTGTGAATCCCAGGCAATCTTTTCACAGATACTTGAAGCAACATAAATGTAGTTCTGCAGAAGGATGTTGAGGATACCATGGACCAAACATGTGAGCAATAATGAAGTTTTAGAGAAAATGGAAACAAAAATAATACTTATACTTAACATCAGGAAGACAGAGTTGAAATTTATAGGGCACATAATGAGGAAAGAGAGCTTGGAAAATCTGATACTCACAGGACAGATTGAAGACAAGAAGGACAGAAGAAAACAATGTATAACTTATTTAGTGAGCTTGAGAAAATGGATCCGTAGAGAAGGGTTTAGGAAAAATAACATAAAGACAAAATTTGTTAAAAGCTACAAAGGAGAGAAAATTGTTGTGAGCCATGATCACCTGGAGAGACATGGGACATAGAAGAAGCCAACATTTAAAGGACAATAATTGAATTTCAATTCCCAGCATTCATGTAATATAAAAAATAGAATTGTTCATTTTTTACAACATGAAGTAAAACTAATGGAGTTTCTTAGACACTTATTAGCAAGAGATGAGTTGTATAAGGGATACCTTCAAATATATATATATATATATATATATTATAGATCAACTGATTTAAAATATGGTTTCTTCGCTACACAGTAATAACCATGTTTCAAAAACTGAAGCTAAAAACTTCAAATTTAATTATATAATTAAATTAAAAGAATTAGTTCTGTTTCATCTTCAACTGAATCTTCGAATAATGTATTTTTAAATTTACTGAGTTTTAAATGCACATATAAATTCATAATTTCCTGTTTCCAAGGATACAGAGAAATCCAATCATTCAGACAGGGGCGGTAGTGTGTTCATTTTTATTCACTATTGTTGTATCAATTATGAGTTATGTTCGAAAAAGAGGTTAAGGTTAGGGAGGGTAAGGGTGTATTTTTTCAATGATTTCTGACATCCGTTAAATGTGTATGTTGTCTGTTTTTTTTTTTAATGGCAAAAAGTTTTTCGGAATTTTTTTTGTACGTGTATACTTGAAGATTCTTTTTAAACGGTATGTTTGGGTTAGAATACGTTTTATTTAACTACAATTTTAAAATATATTTACTCTTAATTACTAATAGACTATTAGTAATTAAGAGTAAAAATATTTTAAATATTACTAATAGACTATTAGTAATTAAGAGTAAAAATATTTTAAAAATTGTAGTTAAATAAAACATATTCTAACCCAAACATACCGTTTAGAAAGAATCTTTAAGTATACAAGTATGTAAAAAATTCCGAAAAACTTTTTGCTGTTAACCCCCGCCCCAAAAAAAAAAACAGACAACATACACATTTAACGGATGTCAGAACTCATTAAAAAAATACACCCCTAAACTTAACCTCTTTTTCGAACGCAACTCATAATTGATACAACAATAGTTAATAAAAATGAAGAAATCTCTTTTTCAAGAAGCAATCTGATTTTAGAATAAAATTTACAAATTTTGAAAATGGTAGCAAATCAGTCACCAAAAAATTGTCACCAGTTGGAGAGATGGACATTGGCAATTAATTAAATATAGTAACTAAAGTTCCAATAGTTGTGATAACATTTAAAACTGCAAAATGACATTTATTAAAATTAACATGTTCTATATCAGACGTTTGTCTATTTCTATGAACATTTCAAATATCCAGACTGTTAACTATCAAAAGATACATTCACAAAAACAACTTACAAACTTTTGTATAAAAATACTTTATTATAAAAATATTCTATTTACATTATTTATAAATTATTTCTTCGTAAAAGTGGATAAATTGTTTTTTTGTGAATATATTTTTCATAGTAAACAGACTGATTATTTGAAATGTTCATAGAAATGGACATGTGTCTGATAAAGAAAGTTCATGCATTTTAGTAAATGTCATTATTCACAGTTTATAAGAGTAAAGGAAGTACAAGAATATTGATTGAGAAAATCTGGCTTGTAGTTTCAATTGTCAGTGAGTCTTTTGATCTAAGAACACTTTGTTTATCTTTTTCAGCTAAGAAGTTGCTTGGGATAGATTTGTACAAATGAACAGGCATCTTTGATTTGACTGATGATGACTGGTTGCAAAGTCTCATATTTATCTATTTTTATGGGCTAAAAACTTAAAGATGTTTTTAAATTTACTCAAATCAACAGCAACTGGTTGAAAATTCTCTTTTTATAATTTGTGGTGTTTTTACAAAATCAGCAAATTTCTAATTTTATCTTTGGCAGCCTTTTTTTGAAGACTGCTATTTTGATATAAATACATTTATAATGTACTAGTGGGGATTTTTTGCATGTCTCTGAAATTTTTACAGTCTAGTTATTTTAATTATTAAAATTTGAATATTATTTCATGATTTTTGAAATTTTATAACTTTACACAAAATGAATTATTATTACTTTCTCTCTTATCAAAACTTCTTTAATTCAGTAGCATTTGATGACAAATAAAAATTTGTTTAAAGAATTATGAATGTTTTCTAATATGTTTGAGATGTCTGATCTGTGTTTAACTTGTTATGATGGGCCTTGTGTGACTCCTATTTTTGTGGTTAGTAAAATATATACATCATAACAACAATGAAGGATTTATTATTTGATAGTTTTGATTGTTCAGTAGATATATGAAAGTTTTTGTAATGTCGTTGTTAAATGTTCTGTTATTTGTGTTGTCTTGGTCAACGAATGAATTATTTTGTTTGTGATAAGTCGATCCTTAAAAAGTCATATTCAACATGAGAAAAAATATTTGAGTAAAACTTATCTTTAGTCTTTATTTCTGGAGAGGTCCATTTTCACATGCTTTTATGGTGAGAGGTTGTTGAAAAGAGGCCATATTCTAAATTTCTTGCCAATGGGGTGGTTTCCTTTTTTACTAAGGAATCATGGGAAATTTTTTATTTCTTGTGATCATGACATCACTATACATTTTTTATTTCTTGTGATCATGACATCACGATACACTTTTTATTTCTTGTGATCATGACATCATGATACACTTTTTATTTCTTGTGATTATGTGATTATTACTTGGAATATTATTTAAAATTAATCAATCCAACACTTTCCAGTCTTGATAGAATTCAAAATTGTTTAGGCAGTTGTGGCCAGTGGAGGGGAGTACACTTATTCTTCATTCTACAATCTTTTTCCCCAACAGACACAGCACAACAAGCCAATTGCTACTTGATTGCTATTTTCATGGTAATTGTTCAGATGAACTCCATTCTTTACTTCCACCAGTTCAGAGATTTACTGTGAAGACACACCATGCTACTGCCATAGAGTTGAATTGTCCTCATTTCCTATACATTCCAAATGTAAGAAGAAAGTTCTACTCAGATAGCTTTTTCTCAAGAACTGCTATATTGTGGAACAGATCCCCACGTGGATGCTTCCCTGAACACTACAATCTTAACTTCTTTAAGTCAAGGGTCAATCATTATCTATCCATTTTATATTGATACTCTTCATTTTCTACTACCTCATCTTTCATTCATATCACATCTCATTCAACATAACTATTTTTTAATAGTAACTCTCTACCTTGAGGGGCTCTCGAGCCTCGTATTGGGTGAATCTTACTATAAAAATCTCATTTTAATTTTTTGTTATCTGGGTAATTTTTTTTGTAATATAAAGATAAAGATATTTT